>JAIFKG010005206.1:0-30239 GCA_020351975.1 Phyllosticta ampelicida
CCCCCGGAGCCTCCCCCAAGGAGGCGCCTCGTCGCCGTTCTCACGCCCCCCAGCCCAAGTCCGTTGATGCTGCTCCAAATCCTCCCCCAAACGGCGTCACCAAGCGCAAACAGTCCAAGAGCAGAAACGGTAACCTTGATCTCCTGCTCATCGTCGGCGATAAGCCGCCCCACCTCTGCCACCTCACTCCTCACCCAATGCTGACCGTTCACCACAGGTTGCAGCACCTGCAAAGCCAAACGGCTGAAGTGCGATGAGACCAAGCCGACTTGCCAGCAGTGTGCTCGTCGCAGCGTCCCCTGCGGCGGCTACAAAAAAGACTTCAAATGGCGGCCCTTTGAGGAGGCTAGCTTCACCGTCCCAAAGCCCCCGCAGCCGGGCAAGCTATCAAAAGGTACACTGCCAGAGGTGTTGAATCCTCTCCAGACTTTGTCGCTCAAAATCATGCAGCATCCTCTCCGCCGAAAGAAGCTCCAAACCTTGCCGCAGCGAACCCTCAGAGCCCACCTGTAGCCGACGTCTCGCCGCAGACATCACTACCTAGCGATGTCCGCTTCGCTCCCCCTTTTGCATCTTCTCAGCAGTCGGCTGCTTCCGTGCAGCAGTCGATGCTGGAGTTTTCCTTTTCCAACCCGGGCGCCTTTCCCCCGGGCTCTTCTCCAATCGCTGCTCGCCGAGAGCCAGCTGCCATTGATCCCCTCGAACCGGGGTCAACTACTAGTACCACGAGTATGTTTAATGATGCCGATACGGTCGACACTATCCCATCTGTAAACACGGCAATTTCAAGTCTGTCATCCGGACAGTCTCCACGCCTAGTGGACCTGCTCTTACCAGGAACAGATCCAAACGCGCCGCCGCACGAGTACATGCCCTGGGAGGCCCCGTATCCCGGAGCCGACGCAATATTTCACCCTCCCTATTTCGGCTCGGTCATGGAAGATGACGGGGACATTGAGGAGATTATGCGCCCGCTTGATTCTCACGCAATAAATCCAGACCACGAGGCCTGGGTCATGCGCCTTCCAACTCCTTTCCCAGCTGGAGACCCTGGCCGGACAACTCCAAGACCGCCTGAGCCTTTTCCCGCCTTTTTACACGAGCCACGTGTTGCCATGGACTCGCCGGAGATGACCGCCATGCTTTTCGACAGGCAAACCTGCGGAATCCTTTCACTGAAGAATGGTCCTTCGGAAAATCCATGGCGGTCCCTCATTTGGCCTCTTGCCCAGGACTCTCCAGCTTTGTTTCACGCCGTTGCGTCCATGACGAATTTCCACATGTCGAAGCAGAATTCCCGTCTCAGGGTTCTTGGAATTGAGCACATGCGCTCCAGCATTGAGCACCTTGCCACTGGAATTGGATGTATGCAATTGGATGCGGCGATTGCGACGACTCTTGCACTAGCTTTTTCCGAAAGCTGGGATCAGCAAACTTCGACCGGTATCGATCACATTAAGGGAGCAAAGATCTTGGTTCAACAGGCGCTGGCTCGTCATCAGAGAGCCCCCTTGCAAGGTGACAATCTCGCAAGGTTCAAATTTCTTTGCAACACGTGGGTTTACATGGACGTCACTGCTCGCTTGACGTCCATGGATGACGACGAGTCGAATGACTTCGACGCCATCGCCTCGTTATTTGCTGGGCCATTTGAATTCGAAGCGCAGCTCGATCCGCTGATGGGCTGTGCGAGTACATTGTTTCCTGTCATCGGCCACGTTGCCAACTTGATCCGTCGCGTCCGTCGGAGTGAGAGTAACTCACCGTCCATCATTTCGCAGGCCATGGAGCTCAAGACGCAGCTTGAGGATTGGGTTCCGCAAGCGTACTTTGAAGTCCCAGAGGACCCGACTTCGCACATTCAGCACAGCTTGCAAACGGCAGAGGCGTACCGATGGGCCACGCTTCTATACCTTCATCAGGCCGTCCCCGAAATTCCCTCTCTTTCATCAGCCGAGCTTGCAAAGAAGGTGCTCATCTATCTCGCGACCGTTCCCCTCACTTCACGCGCGGTGATTGTCCACATTTACCCGCTCACTGCAGCAGGCAGCGAGGCCACAGGCGAGGACCGCCAATGGGTACAAGACCGGTGGGAGTCCATGTCGACACGCATGATCATTGGCATCGTCGACCGGTGTCTCGACATTTGCAAGGAGGTGTGGGCTCGCCGCGACGCATACGAGGCTCGAGTCCGGCCACGGATGAAGGTGGCCACCAAGAGCAGCAACATCAAGGGCTCCATCAGCCCCAGAAACGACATGCTCGATGAGCCGCTGCGATGGAATGAAAACTTTGTCGGTGACCGGCGCAATCGGCGGCCGACGGGCATGAGCCATTTTGACATTTCGATGCCGCACATTGCCGACAAGCCGCGGTGCAGCGCGACCGATACTGGCAGCGGGATTGAGGACCGAGAGTATACAGTCAGGGGTCGGTTACATTGGCTCGGCGTCATGAAAGATTGGGGCTGGGAAGGTGAGTCAGCACGTCGACTTGCTTTGGTGTTTCTACTAACATTCTGCAGTCCTTCTTGGATGATCTGTCCATTTTATCGGTGTCCTTTGGGACACGATACGAGTGACGGGATGTCTTGTCTTCTCTTTGGCCGTCCCGAGCTTCTGTCTCTCTCGATTTTTACACTTTGCGTCCCTCCCACCCTACCTTTCCCGGATATAGTTACGCTCCTTGCCCTTTTGGAAGCCGTGATTTTACCAGCAGTAGACATGTCGTTGTGATCTTCAGTGTCTTTCAACGTTGTATTTTCCTCTCCATCTTTACTTTGGTCGGTTTGACGACTTGGAACGGGAAGAGACGAGACGACGCACGGGGCAACCGAGCGAGCAGAGGACGGATTGCGGAATCCGATGTCGAATCTACTGATTGGGTCAAGGAGCGAACAACGGAACGAATGTCCGGGTGATGGATAACCAAGATTTCGAGTTATCATGCAACGGAGTTTTGGCTGTTGTCTCGACCGAACTGACTCCATGAATCGAAGCAACGTTAGTGCGCCGAGCTCTCGACTCATTTGACCACGGAATCTTGGACGAGCAGAAAAAGAGAAGGCCGAGTCGAACGAGATCTACGTCCACGTACCACCATCCTCTTGGTCATCCTCTCGCTCAACCACCCCCTTCCCTGCCTACCAACCCACTTGTGCCCTGGACACCTGTCTCTCTCTCCCTCCCTCTCTCTCTCATGCACACACGACCCGTTTGGGTTTCCCTGGATCCAGTGCCTACGCACCGATAGCAGGTCTGCGTTCCAGCAGCCCGGTCTTTTGCTCGTTTTGTTGCTTAGCTCCTTGACATGTGTGCTTGGGTGCGTGAGTGAGCGGGTTGGAGGGTGTTTCGGCGGCGGCGACGTCGATCTTCCGACAAGCAGGCAGGCGGACAGGTTGACAGGTAGGTCGCAGGAATGTCGTCCGACGTTGCATTGAAGGAGCAGAACTGTTGTTGCGGTGGTATATTCTGTCGTCTGTTGCTAGCGGGAGTCGAATCGAATCGAGTCGAGTAGTTCGCTGTCGTCCTCATCCTCGGCAGAATCGAAGGGAGAATCACCTCGGAACAGTCCAAGGCACGAGTGGCTCGAGGTCAGGTCAAGTCAAACGAACCCCAGTGAGGGGATGGGGTGACATGGTATCATGCCGTTGTGTGTGTGAGCACGCGCGCAGGCGGGAAAGCACTGCTTCTCTTGGTCGATTAAAGCAGAGAGACACGGTGACCGGTGTCGCGCGGTTTGGCTACTCGATGGCGTGAGCCGCGCGGTGTTGGTACGGTGGTGTGGCTTGTGTGGCGTGACTTGGGCTGCACTTTGTCGCATGCGCTGCACGATGCACGCGGGCGACCGGGCGGACTGCGATGACGGGATTCGCGAATGCTTACGAGGCACGTCCGGTCTGCGAAGACTGCGAAGCTGGGGAAAAGATGCCCAGTCACGTCCAAGCAAGCGCGGTTGGTGTCTTGGGATGAGGAGGAGGAGGAGGAGGAGGCGGAGAAGGAGGAGGAGGAGAAGAAGGAGGAGGAGGTGGTGGAGACGTCTGAAATCAGGGGAGGCAAATGCAAAGGCCAAAGGCAAAAGGCATTGGCAGATAAGTGCACAGTTTAGACAGGTGCGCAGATACGAGCCGTTGATTGTGATTGACATTTGTGGCCCTGATTGTGATGGGATCCGAGTCGATATGGCACAGTTGAAGCGAATCCACCGTAGAGGACGGGGCAAATCCAGAGAGAAAAGGCCGTGGTTCCAGCAACGCAACAGAATCCGAGGCATTGTTGGACTAAAAGAGGCGGCTGGTTGCGTGGAAAGCTTACAAGGGGCATTGCGAGTTGTAGGTTGCATTTTTTTGGCTCAGAATTGCTGGCCTGAGCTTGGGTACCGACCTAGGTAGCTTGATTGATGCCTGATTTATGGCGTAACTATCACATCGCTGAACTCCGGCAGTTCCCCAAAACGGCAGCATTCGCTTCCTCTTCACGAATGTGCCTCCGTCGGATCTTCCCTTGTACCACAGTAGCAGTCCATACAGATTCAACATGCCGCTGGCACTCAATGCCTCCAACCTGCCATGTCACTGTCCATTCGCCAACCGTCTCCTTCGATCATGTTGCCCAAATTGGCCTGTGAACTGCGGACTCGGCGCAATGAAAGCAATCGTGGAGGAACGGGGCTCTTGATGCCTCAAAATATTCAGTCTGAGCATGATGGAGGAGGAGGATTTGGTGTGGTGTTATCCATGTGCTCGAGAACTGAGGCGGTCGATGGGAGGAAGACGGTAGTGTCTCTTGATGTCGCTGAGCGGAAGAAGCAGCGGTTCTGTCAGAGGTTCGAGAGCAAAGTCACGTAAATAATATCTCCTACGCCAACACTCACATTTCCAATCCACCTTCACCCCATCTTGTGCAATTCAGTCGTCCGCCATCAGTCGCCCCAATCGAAGCCGGGAGCCATGACCCTATTATCAAAAGCTCGAAGCTATAGCCACGCCCGCCCTGTGCCCTTCCAACAAAGGCAAGGAGCTTGGGCCCCTGGCCCGCAGCTCGAGAGCTTCTGCTTATCAGACCCCTGTCCGGGAGGAGCCGAAAGCTTCACTTTTGCCGTTTAAGGAATAAAAACCCCCTCGCTGGTGGCCCGTCGATCTGCAAGCTAGAGCAAGAAGGATGGGCGAATCGCGCTGCCCTGGGAATTCTTGTGCCTTTTGCGTGGTGTACGGGAAGCCGTATGTGCCAACGCGGTGGACATTGCTTGCGTGGACCACACGGTGGAATGCTTTGCGGGACCGACAATGTGATTTCTTTCAAGGACTGAGGGTGCCGTGTTCCGAGCCGTTGGGTTTGGAAATTGAAAGGCAGTTTTTCTTGACTGCCCACAATTCTGGCTTGTCGCGGGGTGTCGCTCTGGTTGAATTGATATATTGCGTCTTGCGTTCTGCCAGGGGGAGAAGAAATAGCATGTGGGAGCGGGGTGTTGCGGATGGGATAGGCGACTGCGACGTTTGTTGTAGCTTTTCTGGGTTTGCGTTCGCATTCAGGGTCCCGGAGCGGAGATGGATATCAATTTGGGGTTTTTAAACCTCTTTCGAGTAAGTGGTGGCAAGATAGGGACTTATATAGCTTTGGCCCAACGCACCATTCGGACAGACAAAACTTTGACGCCGCTTCTTCTTCTTCTTCTTCTTCTTCTTCTTCTTCGCAACTCTTCTGACAAAGGTGTGTTCAAACCCCAGTCCCGGTAAAGATGTCCAGCGACTGACGCGTATGAAAGCTCCCAACACCCGCACACCTCCCAACACCAAAAACTAGACATAATGGCTCCCATTGCGCTGCAGCACTTCCCCAAGGCTCAATCCGAGTTCAAGCCTCCTCTCATCGCCAACGAGAACGCCTTTCTCGGCGACATTGTTTCCAGGTTCGGTGCAACGGCCCCACGGGAACTAACACGGCTGACAAATTCGCGATAGCGAGCAAAATGACACCGTAGCTCCCATCTCCGGCGGCATCTACCGCCTCGAAAAGGGTACCCCGCTCGTCTACGAGTACACCTACCACGAGATCAAGCTCATCATCGACGGCCATTTTTACATTAGCGACGAGGCTGGCAACAAGGTCAAGGCGGAGAAGGGCGACGTTTTCTACTTTCCCAAGGGCTCCAAGATTACCTTTACTACCGACGACTTTGGCGTTGGCTTCTTTGTCGGCCAGAGGAAGGAGGGTGGCGCATAGGGTCTATAATGTAGTTTTTGGTAATGAATGAAAATGTTTTGAATCAATCCTAAGAGAGAGAGAGAGAGTAACATTTTGAATCAATCCTAAGCGAACGCTGCAAGTACTCTCAAAGACACAATGCTGACGTACAAGCCAGAATTGACATCGTTGCTCGTGCAAAGGAAGAGAGACGATAGCGAAGCGCTGGCAGCCGGGTGAAACAGCGACATGCGAGCGCGACACTCGGGCATCCAGGTGTTCACATCGCGTCCGGCCCAAAAAGCGTTCCGCTGCCCGGGCGCCCCGCTGCCCGCTGCTGTATGACACGTCCACGATTCTTCAACCGCATCGTACACCACACACCTATTGCCCTGTATCGATACATTCCTCCAATTCCACTGCCGCCATGCCGAGTTCCATGCTCCAGCAGGTTGTCGCCGCATCCGTATTATCCGCCACTAGCAACGTGCTCGCCCAATTCATGACGGCGCAAAAGCAAGGCGTGAGCTGAACCCAGCAAACACTCTAAACTTCGTGCCCATCGTCTGCCCGCACGCTCGCCACAGCAAGCACTGACAAAGTCCCGTGCTCCCAGCAACCACTTGCCTTCGATTCCGCCGCCTTGGTCAAGTTCGTCCTCTGCACCATCATCAGCACGCCGCCCAACGTCCTATGGCAAGAGTACCTCGAGGAAGCATACCCTGGCACGACGCCACCACCTTCACAAAAGAAGGTTAAGAACAAGTTGGACAAAACAAAAGATGAGGAGAGCAAGGAAAAACGGTCCAATGGCCCTAACCCAGTCGTCGACGAGGGCGAGCGCAACTACTGGAACATATTTATGAAATTCTTCCTCGACCAGACCGTCGGTGCCTTCGTTAACATCGTTTTGTTCATCGCGACCATACGCGCGCTGAACGGCAGCGGTAGTGACGAGATCATTGCCGCCCTCAAGGAGGTGAGCGCTTCCACCACACTGGACTGTCATATCCATGCGCGGTAGGCTGATTGTTTCATCGCAGGGTATGTGGCCAATCTACTCCGCCGGCCTCAAGCTTTGGCCCCTCGTTTCCCTGATCAGTTTTTCCGCCGTTCCCGTTGACAAGCGAGTCGTGTTCGGAAGCATCGTCGGCGTTGCATGGGGTGTCTACCTGAGTTTGGTCGCAGCGGAGTCGTAGACGTCGGTTGTCCAGGCTTTGTGCGGGCGCAACCTTGGCCTCGTTTCCTTGTGCTGGCTGTGAGGTCTCGAACACGATAGAAAAGATATTTTCCGCAAAGAATTGATCCTGCAGAAGTCTCTCACATTTCAAATAGGGATGAACTATGGACAAGAGAGTAAATATGATTGGTAATCGATCGAAGTTGTCAAATTCTGTGCGAAGACTTGGTGATTAGAAAGCTCACTGTTCGCTATTGCGCAACCCTGACACCGAACCTCGGAGTTGACATTTATTTCGCCCCAGGGAAGGGAAGGCCAGATTGAGCGACTGCGGGCTTTCAGTTTGTTTTCCCTCTTCGCAGCTCCCTTGTTGTGTTGTACTTGTCACTCAAGACTCGCTCGACTTGGCAAAGAAAGCCTCTCGCTGTTCTAGAATCTACTGGACTCGTCTAGCGATTTTTGGATCCGGTTACGCAGCGCCGTGTCAGTAGTCGGCTCCTTGATTCCAAAGTTTGCACGCCTTCTGTTGCTTGTTGACAGTACGCTACAGGCCCTCGGTTCCGCTACTCGTCAAAGCCATTGACCTGTCATGTGAGAGTCATTCGGCGTAAGCGATGACACGCAAAATTCTTGTGGCGACGACCTCCTAAGCCAGAAAGAAAAAGAAAAAAAAAGCTCATCAGTCCTACATCTCTCATATTGACCGAAAGTAATCCTCAAAGTATCCCGTGCGCCTTTTTCATTGTGCAAAGCAACCGGCGTTGTGACCCCACTCTAGCAGCCCTTGTAACCCTTCTCCTGCCAAACCTTGACGCTCTTGACCAACAGCTCACCATCCTTCTCCCAAGTTGGATACCACTTATTCCGGGCGTTCCAAAAGTCCCTCGGCGCCGTCGTTGATGAGTCGACCCATGGCTTGCTGTTGTGGCCATCCTTGAACCAGCCATTCGTGGAGCCGACGGCGACATTGATGATGAGGTAAAAGTCTTGGTCGAACGGCGCCGCATTGTTTCCTGTTGCCTGCCAAGGGTTGACTATGCGGGTGCCATTGGAGTCTGCGACGGGAAAGTGTCCGCGCGTGAAGAATGGTATGTCAAACTTGACGTACATGACCTGGATGATGCGCGAGTCGACATAGGTAAAGAGGTACTTTTCGCTCCACTCCAGGCCAAAGGTGTGAAAGGCGTCGGAATATGTGCTGAGCTTGGCCTTGCGCTTGACGTTTGTCTTGTACCAGCCATCTTCACTCGTTGAAGGACCGTAATGCAGCGTCGAAGAGACAATCTCGTTGCCGCCTTGGAAGTACGTGTAGTTGTTGCCGCGCGACTCCATGATGTCAATCTCGCCGCTGCGGGGCCAGTCTCCGTACGTGTTGTTGACGGGCATCATCCATATCGCTGGCCAGAGCCAGTCGCCAGAAGGAAGCTTGGCAGTCACTTCTACTCTACCATACTTGATGCTCATGCCCTTCATGGTATTGATGCGAGCAGACTTGACTGGATTGACGATAGTACCGTTGGTAATATTTGTGGCCATGTGGCAGTCTTTGAAAACGTTTGAAGTGCATCCGCTACTTCCCGTAAGATCAATCACGTTGTTCGTCTCGATCAAATTCTGGTCCTGCAAGGTCGGCTTGATGTGAAGAAGCCCGCCTTCGACGAATACATTTTCGTCCGTATTCGTCGTTACATCGAACTGGCCGTTTCTGCAACATGTCAGCCCGAGCTCCCATATCGAATTCGTCAAAACATACCCATATCCACCAGCACTGACTTCCCGTGTCCATATCTTCTCATCCAACCCGGTTGAAAATGTCTCGTCCATCACCTGACAGTATTCATGATCAATGACAGATTTCAAGCCGTCCCAGACCAAAAATGCTGTTAATGCGATGCCAGCAAGAAGGCCGAGAAGAGGAAAAATTGTTATCCATTTTGCTTTTGGATCTTTCCTTTCCTTCCAAGGCTGTTCCACCGTCCCCTTTTTGATCCTTCTCGAGCGGAAAAAGGGTTGACGTGCAACAGCATGGAAGTCATACAAAGAGGTAGTCGCAGAAGTCGGGTTGGATCCGTAGGGTGATGCAAAGGGATTTGAAACTGTACGTCGGATAGTAGGGGTTGGAGTGATGACATCGCTCTCTGGTGTTCCCGGCCGGTTTCCAGAAGCAGTCGCTGTAGTAGTCGCCGAGCTGGCTTGTTCGGCCATGTTGGAGCGGTCGCAAACGTTGGATGGAATCGAGTGTAATGTGCACAAATAAATTTAAAACCGCGAGAGGAGTGTGGGACTGCAAATCTAAGGGTATCTTGACCAAATTGAGAGAGATAGCAAAGCAGGCACCCAAGTCAAGATAAAGTTGAACTGGCAAGCCTCTCGAGGGCCTCGACACTTGCATCTTGGAAACATAATCCGGAGCCGACTGGACTGGTGCCAATATTTCTCGGATCGAGATGGAGCTGAGGCTCCCAAGCCGGCAGCAAAAGCAGTGTGCTCGCTCCTGTTGGTTAACATGGAACCGAGGCTAGTGGCTGAGAGTAGTGGATATGCTGATAGATGCCGCATACGGAAATTCTTACTGTGGCTTCGGCGGTGGCACAGCAGCCATATCCACTGATACCAACACGTCAGGTCCCATTGCGAAGAGTGTACCACCTTTCCCTAATTGTCATCTAACCTGGAATGATGTCCGACACTGCGGCTGGGATGACTTGCCTTGAACACGGGCAAGGCAACTACAGAAGTAGAGCCGCGAAGCTGAGCGAAGAACATGAAAGTGCAAGAGCTCATGAGAAGAAAGAGAACTGTCGCTGGTACTTCGCACTGCTACTCCTAGAGCTGCGATGAGGTCAAGTCCTGGAAAACGTGTAGATGGTACGGCTAGCCGGACGCGGTTTAGCGCCCCCTGCAGCCAGGTACTCCGCGAACTATCTACCTCAGTCCTCAGTCCACAACTCTCGTCACCCAGCCACTCAATTGTCGTGACCCTGATTCACATGCAGCCAACCGAACATCTCGACCTCCAATATCTTCAATCTGATCGCCACCACCAATTATGTGGCCTTATCGAGACAACCCAGCTCAAGCAGCCACCCGTGTCGTAGCGCGCGCAGTCGCAGAGGAGGGCTCAACGCGTGTTTGATCAAGTGACGTGGACGAACAAGCTTCCGATCCAACCGTCACCTTTTCAGGCGCTGATACGCCACCTCAGCTAAACCAATCTTGTCGTCCCGGCTTTTTGAAAAATCTATACGGGCCCCACTCAGGCTCCTGTTGCGCCTAGTGACTGTCAGCCACGCGCATTGCTTTTTGGCCAGCTCGACTCACCTCTTACCTGATGTCTTCAAGCTCAATAAAATGTAGCAGGTGCTGGTTTCCGCCACTTTCAAAGTGATGCTGCCGCACTGAAGAGGAATTCCGCGGCCTCCCTTCACGCAGCAGGGGTTATCAATGTCCACTCTGTTTGAAAGAATATCTCTTCACCATCATGGCCGGCCATGTTCTCATCTTTTGGCTGCAGGAAACTTAACTAAAGATTGACGTCGAACTGAGAGTTTATTTCGACTGGCTAAACAGCCTTCGTGGATGTCCAGCTTGGGTGTGAGCGTTCGAAGAATGCTACGAGCTGCAACAGCGAACCATTTGAGACCTTTGCTTCGATCTCTCAGAGATTATGGCGTTCCAGACCTCGTTTTTGATACGGTGGTTATGGAGGTTTCAGAATGGAAGAGATACCTGCAAAGCTGTCAAGTTCGACCGGGGTTCTCATTTCAGACCGGACTGTGGACTGTCCGTGTTATGGAAGGGAGAGACTAAGATCTCATTTAAGTGTAACGGGGTAAAGAGCCCTGTGTACAGTCCTCCAGGCTTCACCGCTTACATATTTGGGTGTCCATATTTGAGCCTGTAATAGTCCATCCCCTTTGATAGCTCAGGGCTCTGGAACAAGCTTCTCTCTGACATCAGCTCATGGCTTTTAGGCAGTGTCGAGAACTCTTCTTCAGTGCGCTGGCAGCAGGCTTTTTCCAGAGCTTTGCGCCCTACTAATCCTTGTCGCCACGTCACTTTTCTGTCCTTGTGGAGCCTATCTTAATGGCTGTTTGATGTGGAGTGGGAGTCAAAAGATGTCGATTGACTACCTGAACTACGAGCACGCTATATACAGGTCACTAACGCACGTGACCGGGGTCGCGTGCCTTCGTTCGTAGAACGGGGTGAGGTTGTGCGACAGACACGCCAGGCCGATATGGTCCCGGGGCAAGCTAAGTGAGGGAGGTGAACCGAGCAAACAACCGGATAAGGAAGGGGAAGCTTGACGAGCTGAATCCGTAACACTGTTTTACTTTCAAATGTTGACGCAGCTCAGCTCGAAAGGTTCATCTATATCTTGAAGGGTGCTGCAAAACAGAAATTTGCTGAAACGGTAGCAGACAGCTTTGTGCTCCGAAAAGTTTGCCAAACCACAGAGCGTGCAATGTGGGTTGCAACAGTCAGTATGAGATCTCAAAGCACCATTTGAGGCTGACGGCTATGTATGAATCTTGATTGGTAGCATCTCCGCCAGGCCGGATTCAGTTGAGACGTTGTCGATCTTCGAATTGCCGGAAATGCGATTAGCCCTGCAAACCGCTGACAATATCGTTGTTAAACTTGGACGAAGATGACCCGACGCGGCGTACAGAGTCAACGGATTTTACTTTTATACACGCCATCGATTCGCTCCTCCAGATATGCATTGCAAAAAGGCTCTACCTTTCCATGCAACAGACAGGGTCTCCAAATTATCTAATCAGCACGAGCATATTTTTTGTCCTCGAATTTGATTCAGTAAAGACTGCAAGACGCGTCAACGGATAGCCCAATTGTATCTTAACCCGCGTCAAATTTTGACCAACTTCGAAGAGATTGACATCGAGGTTGGCAACCCATTCAATCTGTGGATCCATACGACGCGATTCAGTGTCGACGGAGCTTGCGGTTCACTTTATGCGAGTGAGAACCGGGGGCCACCGATAGTCATCGTTTGCCCTTAAATCCTTAGGAATTCAACTTTTCGGACCGATATTTGAAATGCTGACGCCCAGGCAGCCCGAAAGGCGCACCGTGGGGTTATTCCTGAACACCTCACCTCGTGGACTGTTCGAACAAGATTTAGAGCCACACCTTTTTTTGGCACCCACATTGGCTGATATTTTTTTCAGTTGAGGCGATAAAGCTAAATAAAGGAGGTCTAGCAGTCCAGAAGACGTTAAAGACCCCAAAGGCAAAAGCTCGTGTGCGGCTGCTAGGGGCAGAATTTCCGGTTAAACCCGTATTCTGTGCAACAACTACGACTTGAGACAGGCCTGAGCACTTTTGTACAGGCAAGCAACGACTTCAAGAGTACCCAAGAAACGTTGCAACGGTCACTAGGGAACGGCGGGATGTATCTGAGCAATACGACGCGGAAGTGTTGCAGGGATTCCTCAACGTTTGCACGACTTTCAGAAACGCAAGCTGGCTGCGTGTGTATTCAACGAACATTCGATGATTGCGCAACCTCCTTGTGACCATGAAAACCTCAACAACGTGTCCTTGCGTTACCGAGTCGAAAGGTTTATAGCACTTCCGTCAAACGGCAAAGGAATGTCGAGCTGTCGGGCTTTTTCATTGCGGGCCGCTCCAATGAGACTGGAACTAGACGGTAAAGTACACACCTTCGTCCTTCGTTTGATCATTTTTCAGTTGACCAATCTTCGGCTGGACAGGTGTCGAATTTGCCTGTAGCTGCCTCTGCCATAGCCCCCCCCCCCCAAATGCCTTGTGCCTCACGTGTAATGATTCGTTACCACAGCCCCCGATACGAGGGCTTGGGCCTCTCCCAAGAAGGAGGATCACACGCAAGAACGTTCATGACTGCTGGTTTAAGGTTACAACTTTAGCGGATCAGTCGTCATCAATAGCCCATGAGGCTGAGAATTAAGACTTGGTCGTGCCGTCGTTACCCGAAAGAGAGGAGCTGGGCGGTTCGGTTGGCTGTGAAAATTGGCCTGGCGACAAGGTTGCTACCGGAAGCCGGGATGGGTCACCCGAGCGCCAGCGACTCGGCGCCCATGAGAATCCGATCTGGACTTAGTATTGGGAGACCGTTGCTGGTACAGGCAGTTCTATGACCTCGGAACAGGAAGAAATCACGCAATTCAGGTGGATGGACAGTTGTAAAGCTGAGTGGACACTGGCTGGTCCTTGCCTGCTGACTTGATATGTTTTCATGACTCTTCCATCCTCAGTCATGCACTCTCTCTATTGGTACTGGGCTGGCGTAATTATCGCCAATGGGAATCGTTCCAGTGGAGCGCGGTCGAGAAAAGCGGCAGGGCTCGCATGTCCACTACACCATAAATAATTGTGATGCCGCGTCCCTGGGCTATACCTAAAGCAGGTCACCATCTTCCCCTACCCAAACAGGCTTTCGAATCGACTAGTCCTGAGCGAGGAACGTAGCCCAAAATAGCGTGGTGTCTGTACTGTTCTCGTGTAGGATAGTTGTGGCTGTTGGATGGTGGATGAGCAGATGACGACAGCGTGGGGCGGCAACTTGGCCAGCCAACGCCCTATCTATTGGACATGGAAGTAGACGATACCTATCTTTATTTTTAGTTGCAGGACCTGTAGGACCTTTCTTCAGTCAAAAATTCGAAGAATATCTTAAAGCGCGCCATTGTAACGGACATATTCGTCTGTTCAATGCAAAGCGGTCATCTCAATTCTCGCCCATTATAAACTGCTCAAATCCCGCCTTGGGTCGTGTGCAGCTGCATCTGCTTGAAGATCTTCTTGACTTGGTTTTTTCTTAGCAATTTCAACATGTTGACGGCTTTCTCTTTCGGCGTAAGTACATTTGACGACCAACCAGAGCGTTCAACTAACGCAAGACAGGCTCTTTTGGGCGTGGCAGTTCAACAAGCTGCTGCTGCCGGGTTTAGGACCGTTGGTTCGTCAGGATGCACTGTGCAGATGGTGTTCCTACAACCTTTTACCGACAATGCAATTTTCCTGGACAACTATCACACCAACCACGGGGGACCAGGCGTGAATCTTCAAACCGGAGAACATGCCAAAGAAGAATATGTTTACGATGGAACACACACCTCGGTACTCAGTACCGAGTTCAATTGGCGAACAGCGGCTCTGCGGAAACTCAGGCCGAGATCCAACACCTTTTGTTCCGCAGGAGCTTTCTTCCCGGACGGCACTCTGGTGAACTTTGCCGGAGCAGAGCCAAATGCAGCAGATGGTATCGGCGACGGGTTTGACGCCATCCGGAGATTAGCACCTGGACCTTGCAATGCAGGCAAGTGTACCACAGATTGGGTTGAGGGTGCGTCGAAGCTGCAGGCCAGAAGGTGGTACCCAAGTGCAGAAGCTCTTGCCAATGGAGATATTGTGGTTGTGGGAGGTTCCAACAGGGGAGGGCTGGTTCTTAACGAGGTTGATATCAACGTGCCGACGTACGAGCTGGTGACGCAGGCTGGCGCTCCACCTGCGCCGGTCAAACTGCCAATTTTGGAATTCACTGACAACGCCGACACGCATAAGTCGTACAACCTGTATCCAATCCGTAAGTCCATTCCCTGAATTGAATGAGGTGCGTAACTAATTGTGTCTCAGTCGTGCTCCTTCCAAATGAAGCAAATGCCGATGAAGTGTTTACGCTGGCCGGCGACCAAGCCGTCATCTGGAACTACAGGACAGACAAGTTGGTCAAGACGCTGCCGAACGCTCCCAAGTGGGCGCGCAACTTTCCCTCGTCGGCAACTGCTGTTCTACTTCCCCTTTCAAACGCCAGCAACTACGAAGCTACGATTCTGCTTTGCGGCGGCAGTTCCGGTGACAAGCCTGCACCGAAAACACTTGACGACTGCTACCACATCAAACCGTACGCTGCGCAGCCGACGTGGGAGCAGGTCGATAACCTTCCCAATGGTGGGCAAGTCATGACCGAAGCCAGCCTACTTCCCGACGGGACGGTACTCCTCATCAATGGCGCACACACCGGCTCAGCAGGCGGCTTCATGGCCGACGACCCTGTAACGGTGCCTCTGATCTACGACCCTTCCAAGCCAGTCGGTTCACGCTTCAAAACGATGCCGAAAGCTACAATCCCGCGAATGTACCACTCCGTCGCACAGCTGCTGCCAAACGGTGAGGTGCTCATCGCCGGCTCCAACCCGTCCGTCGTCTACAGCGCTGGCGGCAAAGTCTGGGGCAACTGGCCCAACTTCGACAACAATGGGAAGCATTCGTTCCTGCAGCAGCAACAGCGCAAGGACTCTTCGTTCCCCACCGAATACCGTGTCGAGATTTTCTCACCCGACTACATCGGCAGCAAAAACCGACCCAAGATCACCCGCGCCCCGAACCAGATTTCATATGGCAAGACTTTTGATGTGGCGACCAACGTGCACGGCAAGAACGTCGTGGTACGTCTGATGTCGCCTGGATTCCACACGCACGGCGTTTCGATGCAGCACAGGCTGGTCGAGCTCGAGCTCAAACCGGGAGCGGGCCAGGGCGAGTTTAGAGTTACTGCGCCGCCTAGGTCAACCGTTATGCAGGCCGGTGCCTTGCTTATGTTCGTCGTTGTGGATGGAATTCCTTCCGAAGGTGTTTGGGTTAAGCTTGCATAGTTGGTTAGCATGGTGTTGAGGGTCCTTTTCTGCATACCACCTAATATATGAGCGCGATAGAAGCAGCAATCTAGAGCTATAGACAAGCACATCTACATTCTAAAAGTCTTCATCTTCATTGTATGAGGTGCAAAAGTGATTCTGGGTTAGGAGTAGGCCTCGACCCTCCGCTTCCGAGTCTTTTTCTGGGACACACTGCGATTCGAGTGCTTCCCATCATTCCTTTCCTAGAGCACTCTGTTGCTTGCCCCCTTTTGGTCCTCTCTCTCTCTCTCTCTTCTCCGGTCCCCACACATTCTTGCGCCTGAAGAAAAAGAATTAAGCAACTTACCAAGATCTCGCGCGCGGCGAATAAGCATCCAGCACCGAAGGGACTCCACTAATCAAAATTGGGGTTTGAGCCTCTTCACCTTAAAAAGGATCACTCGGCGGAGTTCTCTTTGTATATTTCTCTCTCGGTTTCTCTGTTTGATACGGTCATAATAACTGGTGATCGTGTTGTTGTTGCCTACACTTGAAACTTTTGCAGAGTCGGTTTTCCTTTTCAGGCACGAGACAGTCCAACTTGTCTCGGTGCTGTGGCAGCATTGGTAAGGCTCGCATAAGCATAGCGATAGAGCGCATAATATACTTTGCGCGCCGTAAACTCTAAACCTCTGCAATACGGCGACGACGTCATGGAAGCTGACCGAGGTCCGTGTTCGTATCCAGACATAGAGCAAGTAAAGGTAGCAAGTCCTGCCGAACTCACGGACAGCTTTGCGAAGCGAGCGATCAGTTCTGCGGCTATATAGACCCGCTGGTCCTGACAGATCTCGCCACGAGGCATGGGGATTGATTCGTCGATGTCACTTCCTTGCTCCGAAGACCTTAGAAATCGCTGCTCGGACCGTGAGTAAGTCCGAGGTGCGTATCCGACAGCAGTCACCAAGTGTCGCCCCGTTGGTACGCTACTAAAGAAAGTTCTAGTTCCAAGAGTCGGTAGCAGAGGAATCGAGGCAGACTGGGTCGGTGGTGACGAGCATCGCTTATCTTGGACTCGGACTCTTTGATCAAGTCCGAGGGCTAGGCTCATCGACTACCTACATGCTTGGTTGATTAAACCATTTCGTTAGTGGGCATTCACTTTGATTCCAATGAAGACATTTTGTCGTTCACGCAATCATGTCTACTTCTCCATGATGTGGGACGGTGAACAGGGTAGTTGGGAGGCAAGGAGCGGGAACACAAGCTCCCAAGACTTCAGCAGCCCAAGTGATGAGCTTGACACTTCCGTAGCGAGTCCGGAAATCCGAAAACCCGATCTTAGATAGTTTCTCTTCTGTTGGATTCGAAACCATGGGACAAGCTACGGCAGCCA
The DNA here is from genome assembly GCA_020351975.1 of Phyllosticta ampelicida. Taxonomy (NCBI): domain Eukaryota; kingdom Fungi; phylum Ascomycota; class Dothideomycetes; order Botryosphaeriales; family Phyllostictaceae; genus Phyllosticta; species Phyllosticta ampelicida. The sequence continues at coordinate 17,386 of JAIFKG010005206.1, forward strand.
CGGAAAATCCGTGTCTTCAGCACAGCTTCCCCTGGACGCTTCAACCCCTGGGCTTCAATCCCTAGGCTTCAACGCTTCACAAGTTTGCGGCGGACCTGTGATCCGCACCACATGACGAACAAGCCAGACAGGGGAGCCGACAGATCAGGAGCGCTCACCCATTCAACCCCTGCAAGATATCCTTGACATCCTCATCCAAACTCTTCTCTTTCACACCCAACAGCTCGTTCCAGTTTGACTCCCAGCGGGAGTACGGAGTCTTCTTACCAAGTACCACCGCTAGGATAAGGTCCGTCACGTTGCTGAAGTCGCCCTTGGCCAACTGCTCGCTAACAGCCTGGATCCGCTTCTCGCCGTCTACCTCCTCGCGTATCGAAAATGTCTTGCCAGTCGCCTTCTCCAGCGCAGCCTGCACCTCGTTCTGCGTGGTCTGGTGGCTCTCGATGAAGACGTAGGCATTGGCACTAGCCTCGTAGGCTTCGGATTTGGTCAAGAGGTTGACCAAAGCGCGGCCGATCGTAGGCAGGTTGGTCGTGCTCCAGCGTACATCGCCACCATCCCAGCGGCGCGTCGTGCCCTTTGCAATGTCGAATCCCAGGAAGCCGACCTGTAGGCCCCAGTCAAAGAATGGGCCAGTAGCCAGGGCCGTCCAGCTGATGCCACCTTGCTTTGTACTCAGATACTCGATCGTATGACGCTTGGGCGCGAGGATGGGGACAGTCTTGGTCACATTGGGATTGGAGGTGTCGCAGCCGTATTCAGAAGGAATGAAGCGCTTGACGCCAGCAGTGATGGCGGCGTCGATGAGGTGGGTTTGCGCATCCGGAGCGCCAACCAACGATACGACGGCGTCGGCGGAGACGGATTTGAAAACGGTGGCGAGCGCATCGTGCGTGTATTCGGATTGGACGACCTTGACGTTGGGCCTTGGAGAAAATGTCAGTTTTGGGTGAAATGCGGGCGTGTTGTCACACGGCGTGGTTGCATGTAGAGTCTTGGAAATAGGGCGTGCTCGTCAGGGTGCAGCGTGGACGTACGGGAAGGTCGCCTTTGAGCCGGCACGCGTCAAAACAGTAACATTGAGGGAAGAGTCGAGGAATTCCTTGAGCACTGCAGGTCCGAGGTTGCCGCTGGCCTGGTGACTATGTTAGCTCTGTATAAAATGCGCCAGCGGTGGGTTGAAGCTACTAACGCCAACGAGAACGACGTTTTTGATAGGGCTGGTCATGGTGATCCGCTGACTTGTAGGCTGAGTGAAAGACTTGTGCCTGTTCGATTTCCTGGAGGGTTGTTTGAAGCTGGGCTGGAGGATATTTGGCAGGACTCGACCCGTAAATATACTCCCACCCCTCGGATCACCCCGCATCGCCATGAGCATCCACAATCGCGTCACTACCCATCGGAGAAGACAGCATCCTAACGGAGCCAAGTGATTCGTTGCACATTTGCAATCAACCTCAGACACATTACGCGATCACTCACCACCGCGCGCGCGATTGTGTTCAAGTGCCGATGCAGGCGCAAGCTTGTTGCCTGTTGAGGCTAGCGCGGATCTGGCGGGGAGATGCATGTTGCTAAGCAGCGGAATCAAAGCGCTCGTTTGGTACGGCGGAGCGGAGTCGCAAACGCAACGCAACGCAACGCCACATATCCGAAACTTGGCATCTGCTTCTGCCGGACACGAGTGGATCTGAGATGATGAGAAACGAAAAGAAGCACTCACGCAGCTGATCAGCAGCGGAATAGCACATATGGGAAAATTCGTCAAGCATCGGGGCTGTCTTGGCTCATTACAACACCAGGCGAGGGAGGTCAGTCGAAGAAAATCAACCATTTAGCGCTCAAAAATATGCTCTTAGATACACACAAGCAGCTGCAGCTGTTCGCCATTTTCAAATTCGACCTCACCTTACAGTTTCGACGCTGGAGTTGCGGCACCTGCCGAGGTGATTTCATTGTACAGCAAACTGGACAATGTCAGTAACGCGCATGCAGGAAGATGAGCGGCGAAACATACCTCGTCAAAAACTCTGCGTAGTCTTCACCAGTCACCTGTCCCTCGAAGTACTTGGCCGCCAGTCCGTACTTGTTGCCCCTTGGGGCCTTGCTCTCGAGCTCTTGCGCCTGCTCCTTGAGCAACCGCAGGGCGTAGTCCTTGTCGACCCGCTTGCCTTCCTTGGTGGAGACGCCGTGTCTCACCCACTGCCACAGCTGACTGCGCGACACCTCTGCTGTCGCCGCATCCTCCATGAGGTAGTTGATGGGTACGCAGCCAATGCCGCGCAGCCAGCCCTCCATGTAACCGAGCCCGATATTGAGGTTCTTGCGGATTCCCTCCTCAGTGATGGATCCGGGCACATTCATGTTCAACAGGTCGTTGCCAGTGATGTTGACATCTTCGCGACGGACATGCATCTGGTTGGGAGTGGGCATGTGCTTGTTGAAGATTTCAGAGGCAATACCTGCGAGGGCGGGGTGAGCCACCCAAGTGCCGTCGTGACCGGCACGCACTTCACGCAGTTTGTCGGCGCGGACATTGTCCATGGCAATGTCGTTCGCCTTGGGGTCGTTCTTGATGGGAATCTGAGCAGCCATGCCACCCATGGCGTGGACCCCTCGCCTGTGGCAAGTCTTGATGAGAAGCTTGACGTAGGCGTCCATAAAGGGGACCGTCATGGTCACGGCAGACCGGTCAGGAAGAACAAAGTTGGAGTTTTGGCGGAAGCGCTTGATGACGCTAAAGATGTAGTCCCAGCGGCCGCAGTTGAGACCGGCGCTGTGGTCGCGAAGCTCGTAGATGATCTAAACCATGTGAGTGCACTTCGTCGGCAGTCGGATTTTAGCGCTTACCTCGTCCATCTCAAAAGCAGCCATGATGGTCTCGATCAGAACAGTCGCGCGGATAGTTCCACGGGGCATGCCAATGTAGTCCTGAGCCAAATTGAAAGCGTCATTCCAGAGCCTAGCCTCAAGGTGGCTCTCCATCTTAGGCAGGTAAAAGTAAGGACCGGTTCCCCGCTTCACGAGCTCCTGGGCGTTGTTGAAGAAGTAAAGACCAAAGTCAAACAAGCTACCCGACATGGGCTCGCCGTCAACGGTAAAGTGCTTCTCCTCCAGGTGCCAACCACGGGCGCGAGCGATGAGCGTAGGAAGAGTCCGGTCAGTGCGAAGCTTGTACTCCTTCTCGCCTTGCTTAAAGTCGACTTGGCGCCGAATAGCATCGTACAAGTTGACTTGGCCATTGATCATATTCTCCCACGTTGGCGCGCTCGAATCTGCAACGGTCAGCGACGGACATGGCCCGGATCGGGAAGATCAAGCTACCCTCAAAGTCGGCCATATATGTCCAGACGTCCGAGTTCAAAGCGTTCACAACCATCTTCCTGTCCGTGGGGCCAGTGATTTCCACGCGCCTATCGACCAGGCCGGGAGCGGGCGGTGCGCCCTTCCAAGCATCATTCTCACGGATATGTCTGGTCTCTGGGAGGAAGTCGGGCAAGTTTCCCTTGTCAAGCTCGACCTGGCGGATGGCGCGGCGCTCGAGCAAAACTTTGCGACGGGCGTTGAAGCTTCTATGCAAGAGGGCGAGGAATACAATGGCATCTTTGTTCAAAACCTGGCGCGTCTTGTCGTTCAGAGGGCCAAGGATGTTGACGCCTTCGAGGACAGCAGCGGGGTTAGGGGTATAATTGGCCTTGGCCTGGGTTCCGAACTGAATCTGGGCGGCCATTGCGGCTATCTGGATGTGCTTCTGGAAGCTCTGTGATGATGCGAAATGATGGACGTGGATGACAGCCGATGTTGATGGTGATGACACCGTTGATGGAGAGACAAAAAGGCACGCAACGGCGAAGAAGAGGAATGACGATGGGATAGTTTTATTCGTACGTCAAGCCACACCTTTGCCTCGGATGAGGAGCCAGTGGGAGTGACTAATGGATGGCCTACGGCGGATTGGGAAGCTCTTGGAGCTAAAGATTCCTCGGGCGGAGGGGTCAAGCACCACTCGGTACTCCTAGATGCTGGGCAGACGAAGATCGGCTTGTGATGATGGGGAAAAAACATCCGGCGACCGGCTCTAGTGCTTAGTCATCTATCCCGCAGCTACACCCTATCCTGATTCCTGTCGTCTTGTCTCCACTGCCGCACCCTTTCGATCCTGCATTGAGACCGTTGCTTCATCCATTGCTCAATTCAAACTCATCGAACGCAACCTGTGTTCGCTCTCAAGTTTTCAGAAGCATCCAGTCTACTTGCCACCACACTCAGCCGATGCTAACCACTATCCCAACCCAAGGCTTGTTCTCCGGCGACTCCCGATGATACCTCGGACGCCGTCGGGTAGGTCCTGTGCGTCCCGAGCGGACAGGCCCGTCTCCGCTGCACCGGCTCCTCCTCCTCCACCTCTCTCTCCTTGGCTGTGGCTGCATGCTCCTAGCTGCCAGTACTCTCTCCCGATTGCGCACTGTATCCGAAGCTCTTTTCAGAGCCCAAGCCGCGTCATGGCGCATATGAAATGGATTCGCATTCCAAATGAATCCATCAGTCCCTCAATCGAATGCCGAATATTGCATCGCAATCCATAGCGAGCTTTCAAAGCGCCTTCGCTGTGTCTTGCTTTGAACTGAGTGAAATGTTTAGTTATTCGATTATTGCGCGAAGACTTTATGCTTTTGCAGGATTTGTGAACGCTCTGGACGCTCTGCCAGTTCAAGCGCTTGTGTCATCCGCAAACAAAATCCACCAAGACGACCGTCAGGAGAAAAAGACTTGATTCTCAAGTCCTGGCATCTCACGACTGTCTGTAATGCAGACATCGGCCAAGCCACGTCTCAATTCGGCTGCTGGTTGTTTCGTAGCGCCTAGAGAGCTTTCGTGCGTAGCCGTTGGTGGTGTCCATTTTCTTCGGCACCCCGGACTTATACTCTGGTGCCAAACGATGCCGCATCGCTGCTGCACGTCCATCCATCTCAAGACAGCAAAGCTGGTTCCTTCTAAATTTGACGGATTCGGTAGTTCATCCGGCAATTTCAAAAACTCATGCCGTTCCGTCGCACAAGGGATTGATGCGCGAAGGATGTTCTCGTACGAGCGCCCAGATCTCAACCATCTCGTGCGGCCGAGACAATTCAAGATGCGCATGGGCGCATGATGAGTAGCCTTGATTGACTCAGGAGCTGCGATGACTGCCGTCGAAAGTGTTAGTTTCGCAGGGAGCAAGCAAAAAAGGTCCTTCCAAGCCGATGCTGCCTACGCCAGGCCAAATCACAGCCTTACTGTTGGTCGCCCAGAGAGACAGTAATCGAGTTCCGTTCAACAACGTGCTCCATACCACGTAAAAAACGACACTTTTCTGATGGCTCGACGCAAAATGTTCGGAACAACGTTGTTCGAAGGAGCGCTTCCCATGCCGTCCAAAACGATCCCAACCGTGCTGTTCATGCCATAGGGAAGACACGGCAAAATCATTCTCAAAGGACAAGGCGAATTCGAGGACAGTGAACCCTAACCTTTTTTTGGGTGACCGGACCAGGAGCAGCCAATTTTTGTCCAAGGTCGCGATCCCTATCCCAACTCGACTGCCCCGGTGGGTCTTTGAAAGAGCGGCGTTTCTCCAAAGCAGACATAACGATACCAGTTTTCTCGCCATGGTTGGGGAACCGAGATCTGGAAAGGCAATTACCGCGGCTCATATCATCGAGACCCTTCAGAATCAACAATCCTAGGGGGCTGTCGTGTGCTCCTTCTATTGTAGAGACGATCAGTTCCGAGACCAATCGACAAACATCCGGTCCTGCTTGCTGGCCCAAATTGTCGATGGCGGGCCAGATCTCCAGAATTGGCTCCTAAAGCAAATGAAAGACCTAGCAGACCAAAGAAACCACTCGTGGCCCCGAAAGACATGAGCATCCAAGAAGTATTCATCAACGCAGTTGAAATATCAAAGGCCCGTATCTTCATGGTTTTGGATGCTTTGGACGAAGCTTCACCAGAGGCCCGGACCACACTATCCAAAACTTGAAAGAGCTTTCTGAGGAATCTTCCGTGAAGGCGTTTCTTACATGTTGTGAAAACCATGAGATCATGAAAGACATGCCCCAAGGATGTAGGAGGTTGAGACTCAAGAACACGCTCAAAGAAGATCTCGCAATTGCTCAGCATCACGTAGATGCCAAGGTTTCTCAAGTTCGGCATGGACCCGAGGATCAAAAACGGATCGTCGATACGATTGCACACAAAGCCAAATGTAGCCCCATGTGGATTCAAATGGTGGTTGAGAGCCTGGGAGCGAAGATGACCGGGAACGTGCAGAAGGACCTCCAGATAATTGACGAGTTTCCCGTCATACTCGCCGAGGTCTACGGAAAGACGTACGACAAACTTCGCACGACTTTTGGAGAATTCTTCAAGAGCATTAACAAGTTTGATTTGCCTTCAGGGGATCCAGAGTTTGTAGACGTTGTAGAGTAGCTCGTGAAACATCGTCTTGCCAAATAATTTGTTGGTTGAGCTGATTTTACGTATCCAAAAGCCGTAGCTCTAATTTAGCTCTTTGTGAGATGATATCCCTCTGCTCAACTTGCAAATCTCGAAACACCATTTACCATCCTCCACCGATGCTGCTGGCCAGCCCAGCGACTCTCTCCACGTCGCTGACCTTGCTCTTCCTGCCGACATCGCTCTCGACCTTCCTGTAGCTCGTCATTGTCAGGGTGTCCACATCTATCCCGGTGACCTGCGCCCAGTGATCTACTACGTTGCGGATGTATGGCGCAGAGACATCTGTAGGTTTGGCTTGTATCCCGTTTTGATGTGACTTGAAGGCTGCAGGAGCGGCGGCGTCTATCATGCGCGAATCCACGTCCATGGCTTCGTCAAGCGCGTTGTGGAGATCTCTCATGTCGACATCCGTGCCGTTGCACATTTCAACGCCGCCCATCTCAACATCTCGTTCCTCTTCCTCATCTTCTGAACCTGAAGACATGGAAAAGTATGCCTCGTCAACCTTTGCCAACCACTCCCTCTGCTGTTGTGGTCCTGGCTTGGCCTTAGCTGCCGGTGCCGGTGCCTCTTGTCCCTGCTCTTCAATACCATCTTGTTGAGTCTCGACTTGCGTGCGCAGCTCCTCGAGCTCTCCAACTTTAATCTGACCCCCGCCATTCGTGCAACCTCCAGGGCAAGCCATGACCTCCACGTAGGCATAATCATCTTGTAAATCCGCACCTCTTCCTGCGGCGGCGGCACCACCACCGGGTCTTCTTGCGCCCCCTCTTACAGCTGCGCCAGGCAGTCTACTCGCACGAGCTGGCTTCAGCCGTCTTACCAGATTTTGGATATTGCGGAAGCCGTAAAAACGTGCGCTTTTCATGATAGTCGAGCCGTCCGCCGCTCGAAGGATGTACTCTACGACGTCTACGTTCCGACCGCGCTCAGTGTGCACTGAGGAACCTGGATGTTGCGCAGCAAATGTCTGCATAATGTGGTAAAGATAGCCACCAGATGGACCAGCAGCCGCCGTGCCATTTCGGATTCGACGGCGTGGAAAAAGGAAGGCGTCGATCTTGGGGTCTGGAAACCGCGGGCGGTGGGAGAGGGGCAAGGGTGCACGAGGGAGATGAGGGAAAAAGATGTTGCGGGACCGAGCAAGCATGAGGAGTTCGCGCGCGGTGATGACGCAGTCAACGTCCCTGATGCCGCCATCCTCTGGCTCGGAAGCGAGTAGCCAGGAGTTGGAAGTGAGCTCAGAGCGCGAGGCTTCCAACTTCTTGTCGAAGCAGGGCATAACGGCAAGATGCCATACCTGCGAAGGGTGGATGCCGTACTTGCGGTATAGCACAGATTTGATCAAGGTTCCAGCAAGCGCCTGTGGTGACTTCATGCGGGAGAGGTGGGGAAGGACGTATGGGTGAGTCTTCTCCGCATAGCATATCCACCCGGGGCATGCCGATGTAAGGATGGGCTTCTTTGGCGCAGAGCTGTCCGGTGCCGAGGATTCTGAGAACGAAGACAAAACTTCGTCCGCAGCGAGAACGAGAGCCGCCTCTCGCACTGTATTCGTGTCGATGATCCAGGTGAAACCGCTCCCATGGTTTCCCCCACTTCGCAGACCATGGGGTCCACTCAAGAGCTGCTCGACCATGTGTCCCGCCTCTCGTTCATTGACGTCGTATGTAGCCGCGAGACTAGCACGCGCTTGTGGGCTAATGCTTGCGACGAATATTCTTCCTTCTCCTGCCGAGTCACCCACCCCGTTCGGTGCGCCGCTTATCCTGCGGTACGTCCCGTTCGCGCCGTGACCATTCTGTTGTACGAGCCCTGGCAACGGCAGCTCTGGATGTGCGTCTAGCGTGTTCAATACTTCGGTGTGCGACTGTAACGAGACAAGGACAGCTTCTGCAGATGTGACACAGCCGGAGCAGGCGAGGCAGTCCGTAAGGGAGATCTGAGCGGGCGGAGGGTTTGCGGCGGCGACCTTGTCTTCTGTCGTGACTTCGTAGGCATTCTGTGGAACCGTAAGTCGTGTGCGAGAGGCGAGAGATTATCAGATCGTGAGAGCTCACCGAGGTCTGCTCGTTTTGTGTCGGCAGCGTTTCAATAGGTTTGATGCACGCGACGCCGGGCGATATGAAATCGTTAAGATCGTCGGCGGATAGGATTGCGCTCATGGTGAAGTAAACCCTCTCTTTTTTGAAGCAGACTCGAGCAATACAAAAGCGCAAAGAGGGGTATCGTTCGTGACGTGAAAGAGAGAGCGAGAAAGAGCAAGAACAAAAGGGAGCGTGAAAAATGTATGTACAGCAAAGCGTTCTGCCGTTAATAATTGAAGAGGACCGGCATCTGCGTCGCGCGGAGCAGTGGCGACCGAGTTTGGCCTATCGATAAGCTTGTTTTGTCAGCGTCTTCTCCGCGGCGGTGCTAGTGCTCTCCTTCACCGCCTGCTAAAAGTGGCTCGTTAGGGCTTCGAATCACAACGCGTCTCCACACCTTTTCTTTTCCGCTGCCACCACAGGCAGCCCCACAACACAATCCTGCTGGCTCACACCGTCCCGACCTTACTCCAACGACAAACCCTTTGACACCAGCGCCATGTCTCAAGCGTACCAGCCTCCTTCGCAGACCGCAGCTACCGGTGCCGGCTCGCGCCCGACCTTCGAGGAGACCATCAAGCCCGTGCACTACGTGTGCGGCGACTGCGATGCGCGAGTGACGGTCAAGCGCGGTGAGCAGATCATGTGCCGCGAGTGCGGTCACCGCGTCCTGTACAAGGAGCGGACGAATAGGTGAGTTAGATTTGGGCTCGAGGGTGAGGGAAGAGAATCAGTGGACAAGAACGGGCGGCTCTGAGGAAGGGAAAAAGTTCGAGGCGCCTCAAAGCTGCGGGCAAGCTGTCGTTGTTCGTCTTGAGAGCCTCGGGAAAACAAACAGAGCAAGATCATCCAGGACAGACCAAGTGCTCTGCAGCAAGCAAGCAGGAGCAAGCTTGCTAACAAATCGCTTCCCACAGGATGGTCCAATTTGAAGCTCGCTAGTTCGACATTCCCGCCAACATCATGACCTTCATATACCCACATTTCGACTCGGCGACCCGATCCAATGCTCCCGTCCACTCTTTCAGTCCTAAACAGACTGATCGCCCACGCTCTACCAGCTCCGAAAGACTTGGGGAGACACGCTTTTCGATGAAAAGCAAGCCGGTTGCTCGGGGGAGCGCTTGAGGCGTTTTTCTTTTTACTTCTTTTTTTTTTTTTTTGCATTGATAACCTGGCGTAGCTTCTCAGAAGAATATATCGACTTTCAATGGCTACAAAAGTCATCTCCCATGCACAGTGCACCGATCAACAGCACGCCGACGAGAGGACCAGAGTTCCGAGGTTGTTGTACCATTTATGTGCCTAGAGAGCTAGAGAAATTTCCACAACCCGCCCGGTACCAGTCTATACCACCCGATACCGCGTCCACGTTTGTCCGACTTCGTCTTTCATGCACCACGCGAACGTACGCTGGGCATTCGCCGACCCATCCCGATTCTTCCCGTTTTCCCTTCTCCCAAGACGCCTGCTTTGCAGATTGTTGCAAAGTTCCGATTCGCAGCTGGTCAATTAAGTTGCAAGCGCCTGCACCGCAGCCCTAGCACACAAAAACAAGCTGCGCTGTCCGTTGCCGAGCTCTTCATCTTCTATGCACACCACCGCTTTAAATCGAGACCCGTCTTCCCGATGAAACTGCAACCTAAACTCTCAAGACGCCGCAAAACAAGACTTGAATTGCTGAAGTGCGCGTTTAAGAACCCTTGTAAGCGTCGAAACGCTTGTAGGTGTAGCCGATGAAGGGCAAGCTCATCTCGGCGGCCAGATCCTCGCCACCGGGCGTTGCGGCTTGGGCCGCCGTGGCAGCGCGCAGCGCGGCCGACGTGTCCTGCTGGTCGATCTCGTCGATGGGAAAGTACTGCGTGTCGACGTTGGACTGCAGCTTGGGCTCGAAGGGCGCGCGCATGCGTCGGAGCTCGTTCCACCTGACGCCCCTGAAGAACTGATGGTTCTTGATTTCGTTCGCGCCGCCAATGCGACCAAGACGGTGGTCGGAGTCGCAGATGAGGCTAACAAGCCATATTGTTAGCCAAAATAACATCAAGTTGGGCTCTGAGTGGACCGTACCTTCTGATGAAATCCTCCGACACCGGGTCAAGTTGTTGGTCAGGGGGGAAGTGAAGGTGGCGGGGCCAGTCGACAATCTTGCGGTACGTATCGTGAGCGTCCTCAGCGCAGAACGGAGGCCAGCCGATCAGACACTCGAACATAATGGTGCCAACGGACCACCAATCGCAGCAGTAGTCGTAACCCCTACCACTGAAGATCTCGGGGGCAATGTAGTCGGGCGTGCCGACTGTCGAGTAGGCCAGCTGGCGGCGGGACTTTCGCCATTCGTTGATTTGAGTGCGGTTGCTGACGGTGAGTTGGATTTGGTCAATGGCGACGGAGTTGCGGTTCTCGCGGTTGGATTGCTTGCTGTTAGAGGCCAGGAGCTTTTGGTAGTATGCGGCCTCGTGCTCCTTGTGGAAGCCGGTAGAGAGACCAAAGTCGGTGAGCTTAATGTGTCCACCACGGTCGAGGAGGATGTTGTCAGGTTTGATATCACTGACGCCACGTTAGCTTGGTTCTGGTATATGCCCGGAAGTCAAAACCGACCGATGGATGAAGCCAAGCTTGTGCACCGCTTCGATGGCGAGCGTCAATTCAGCCATGTAGAAGCGCGTAATGTCCACAGTGAAGATTTCGTACTTGATGAGCATCGTCATCAGATCACCACCAGGAAGAAACTCCATCAGCATGTACAAGAAGGTGCCGTCCTGGAAAGTCGTGTGCAGCTTGACGACCCACGGACTGTCCGACTCGGCGAGGATGTCACGCTCCGAGCGGACGTGGGCCAATTGATCTTTCTTGAACTACAGCCAGTCAGAAGCACGGCCAACAGGGGCGTCTCCACCAGTATCAGATTTCCACTCACCATCTCCGCCTTGATCAGTGATTTCAACGCGTAAACCTTGCCATCGTTCTTCCTCTGCACGAGCTTGACCTCACCAAAAGCACCCTTGCCAATGATCTTGATTGTGAGGAAATTTTCTGGCCTCTCCCTTGTCCGCAAGAACCGCAGGAATCTCAGCTCCGCTTGTTGCACTTCCTCCAGCTGCCTCTGCTTCTTGCTGTCCGGAATATTAGGGTTCGAGAGAATCTGCTCAAGCTCGAGCGCTCTGTGACCGGGTTAGTCAGCTTTTCCCATGCGTTCCAAAGAAGTTGCCGAGCCCACCTAGCGTTTCGATCGCGGGCACGTTGCACACTCTGCTTGAAGAAGTCCTGGACCAAGCCGGTCGACAGCCTGGCTCTCTTGCTGATGTTGTCCGCGTACTTGTCGGGGTTCTTCGGTGGGGCTTCGTCATCGTTCAGCGTGGGCCTTTGTCCCATACCCTGGGCCGTCAAGAAGTTGCCATGTTGCGGCTGCTGTGATCCCGCGGTCCTGGGACGGTTTGGGTTCGGCGAAGGCTGTCTGCCGTACGGGCTGCCGGCGCGCGGCGTTCCCAAATTTTGATTGGAAAACTGGTGGACGAGTCCGTTGGCACCATCAACGTAGCCAGCGGGCTGGCGGTATGCACCGGGCGTCTGCATGCCCGGCTGGTATTGGGGCGGGTAACCTCCTTGGGCGTTCATGAAGTACGAGGCGGCGTTTGACTGCTGAGTTCCCCAGACTTCCTGCTGGCCATTCTGGTTCGGGTAGACGGGCTGAGGGAAGGTGGAAGGAGTCGTGGGATATGCACGGCCCTGTTCCGCGGCGAGGTTGGACCGGTCGTTGTTGAAGCCGAAGTTTAGATGCAGGCGGTTCGGCTGATTGTTCTGCATGATGGGCAGGATGGCAGGAACGGTAACAACTGGGGATCCTGGGACGCTTGAAAGGTAAGCCCAAATGCCTGTCGCGGGAGGAGGGGATGAGGGGTTAGGGGAATGGCGGACCCCTACCTGGAATCTGCTCTCAGTCCAGCAGCGGTCCGCTAGCACCGGACTGGAGTGCGTTTGAGGTGACCGAGAGTCGCGGCAGCAGAAGGAAGAGGATGTCGACGAGTTGGAGCGCGGGACCTTGTAGGGCGCGGTGGCAATGGCGTTCGTAGCGAGAGGGTGAAAGCGGCCTGAAGTGTACTCGGTAGGCGTGTGGAGTGGAGGACGGGGCAACCCAGGAGTGATTGAGAGAAGATGGAGGGACAGGACCAAAAAAAAGTCTCGGGCTCGGGAACCAGCTCGCGCGCTCAGCTTGGGTTTGATCCAGGGAAAAGAAGCGAATTGGGCCAGATGTCGTTGGATTTGGGG
>JAIFKG010005207.1:0-28036 GCA_020351975.1 Phyllosticta ampelicida
GAAGGGGGCAATAGAGGGAAACGCAAGGGTGTCGGAAAAGGGGCTGTAGTGCATCGGCCGGAGATCTCGCATTATTTGTACGTGCTGGTGAGGACGGAGCTGAGGCTGGAGATGGCGGCAGGTGGAGGAGCGGTGGATGTCTAGCGGCTCATTCTCGCCGCGCTCAATTGGCTCGAAGATGCAGAGAATTCACAGGAGAGAGAAACAAGCGCGGCCAGGGACGGTTCGCGACGCCATTACGTTGTTGCACAAATCGGACTCACTGTTTGCAACAAGGGTGGGTTGTATCATCTACGTAACTTAGCTTCCATTTGGGCTAAGTCCTAGCCATGGACCTCGGCTCGGAGCTCATCCTTCCTTGCCGCTTTTGCTCATCCAACGTGGGTTGAAGATCAAGTCTTGCGCGTACAGTGACAGGGAGCACTCCAACCCTTCGAAGTAACAGGTAGTCAGAATAATCGAAGTTGTGTGTGCCACGAGTTTTACTCCCAAGCTAGAAAGATGTGGTGCAATGGCTTCAATGCCCAATTGCATGGTTCGGTGCCAACAGATGCAGCATACCGGATGATGTCGAAAAATGAAAAGCAGTCGAATACCTTTTTGTCAGAAGACTTAGGTGCTGCAAGTTCTAAAGGATAGCACAAGAAGCGATCTAAGTAGCCCTGGCTCAGGGTTGTCATCTTTCTCTCGACCCACCGCGGAACCATCTCATGTGTCCCAATTGAATCTAATCAGCCGTCTACTCCTCGGTGAACTTCTTGTAATCCTCCTCGCTCATGAGGGCCTCGAGCTGGTTCTTGTCGCCCTCGAGCTCGAACCGAGCAATCCAGCCTTCGCCCTCGGGGCTCTTGTTAATGGTGGCGGGCTTCTCCTCGAGCAGGCTGTTGATACCGACGACCTTGCCGGGTAGCGGCGTCAAAATGTCTGACGCGCTCTTGACCGACTCGACCGACCCAATCGTGTCGTGCGCCCCGTACGCCTGGTCCTCCTGCGGCAGCTCGACGTAGACGACGTCACCCAGCGCGTTGGCCGCGTATGTTGACACACCGAGTGTGACTGTTCAGAGAGAAGTTGACGAGTTAGCTCAGGATCTTGTCGTGCGTGCGTGCGTGCGTGCGTGCATGCATGCTCCTGCGCGTGGTTTTGTGGTTGCAATTGCTAAGGCTCCCCAGCGATAGATAACAACTGGGTTGGTTGCTCGGTGAATCAGGTCTGGGGCATGCCGCCGAGGAGGCCGCACGCGGCGGCGGACAGAGCCAATGTGAGGACCAGAGTGAAAAACGTACAGGTCTTGCCGTCGTCTGCGAGCTCAACCCACTCGTGGTCTTCAGTGTACTTTTTGGCGCGTACTGTGCAAATGCTGTTAGCATTGCGTCGCCTGTCGTCGCGTTGTCGTCGTCGAGCATTGGGGGATGGAGGGACCACATACCAGCCGCCGACACGGAGAACGGCCTCACTGGTGCGCTTTGCTTCCAAGCGGCAGTCCTGCCCGCAAAAGCGGGACGCGCGAAGCTTCGAGCGGACAGCGAAGAGAGCTGGCGCGCGGCGCGCCCAATTGAAGAACTGAAGGCCATTTTTGGGTGTTTGGGGGAGTGAAGGTCAGAAAAGAAGACGTCCTTGGACAAATAAATCTTGAAGCAAAGTGTCGGCTCGGCGCCATGACGAGAAGCATACATGCCACGGAACGTTAGAGCTCAGGCGCGGACAATTGTTGCTGCGTGACCGACGGGCCCTGACGGCGCTCCCGGCGGCCGCGTATCTTTGAACTTCGCCGCGCCCGGGTTTCATGGCTTGTTGTAGACAACCACCCACCGCCGCCATGTTGTACGAAATGATTGGCATTGTGAGTCGACCACCCCAATCGCTTCACCCTGCCTGCTAACAAGCTATCCCACAGGTCCGGCCGGGCAAGCTCAACGAAGTAAAAGAGTATGGCACCTTTACCACCTCCACCGCGCTCCTCCGCCGTCACCAGCACCAGCACCAGCACCACTCTGCTCGCACCAATGCCACCTCCTAACACTCCGGAAACAGAATCGCCAAATCCGCCGGCACCATCATCCTCAACAGCGGCGGTGTCGTGCGCGGCGTGACCAACTGGGGCATCTTCCAGCTGCCCAAGCCCACCCGCAAGCACCAGATGACGCACACGTCGGGCCATCACTTCATCCTGCGCTTCGACGCCAGCGCTGTCGCCCAGCACCAGCTGCGCCGCACCATGTCGCTTGACCCGCGTCTGATTCGCTATACCATGGTCAAGATGGGCTCCAAGCTCGAAGACATTGCCGACGTGAGCGGCAGCGCCAGTTGGGGTTCCGGCTTGTCCGCGACGGACAGTCATCCTGTTAGTTATGCCGGCTTGACTGAGGCGAGAAAGGAGCTTTGGGATGGACTCAATATCAGCGCGGCGAAAAAAGAGGCGGCCGTCTTGAAGGAGCCGTCGATTGGCCGTCACCAGGAGCCCGTGCCGGATGCAGCGAGGGAGAAGCGGGAGCAGCAGTCGTAAAGAGGAAAATAGGGTTGCGTCTTCGTGAGATTCCTTTGGTACGGCAGGTTTGTGATCAGAATGTATGCATACGTATGGGACGAGCCACCAATCATGGCTCGCGGCGTTCTCGGGAATGGGAAAAGGCGGGCAGTGACAAAGACGAAAAATTGAAGACTTTCGAAGCCATATTCACAAAACTTTTGTCGATTGTGCTAGAAAAAGACAAACCCCGTGTACAATCCAACCAACTCCCCAATGCATCTGCTAACCTCGCCATCAAGTCAGGGACGCTATGCCTATTCCAATCAAGAAAATGCAAGTGCCTTTGGCTTCTCATCGTGCTCCTCCTCCCACTGAGGCGCTCGTCAGTCACGTCAAAAAGTTCAAGATCGACAGGGACATACCTCGACAAATCCGGTCACGTGAATCAGCACGCAAAGATTGTCGGCCAACTCGTCCAGCTGCGCCTGCATGGCCTCTGCCTCCTTGCCCTTGGCCACGCCGCCGTACCCGCCAACGCGGGCCTGCCGCTTGAAGATGGCCACAATCGAGGGCCGGTTCTCGACGATAAACTGCCGGCCCGTCTCGCGGCACGCTTCGTTTTGCGGGCCGCGCGTGATTAGGACGCTGTTGACGACGCGCAGGACCGAGAGCATGAGGTCGAAGAACTTGGACAGCGCATTGGCATTGTCGATTTCTGCAGAGTGGTTAGCCGCCTCCCGGCTGAGTGACGCAGGACCCTTACCAAAGCCAAAGTCGGGATCTGTGCTAAAGATTTTTGACTCGCGGATCGAGTTGAAGAGGCCGGCGTTGAAAATGTGTGCGGCGCCTAGTCTGGTTTGAGAAATGCGGAGCATGACTGAAAGACAAGCGTCGATGAAGGAGAGAAGCAGGGGAATATCTGCATCTGGTTAGCTTTGAAGATGTGAAAAAGAAGCAGTACCTACCTGCCGCTTTGGCATTTTGGATTTCGGTGGGAATGGCTTTGATGCTGTCGACAAGCACGTCGACAAAGTTGAGGCGCACCAGCGAGTCGAGGACATACCTTGAATCTTCGCGTGTGGCCAGCGCTACCAACGACTCGAGGAACAAGAGGGCTGACACTCGGCAGGTTCCCTGTCCGGTAAACGCATCGTCGCAAACAACGTCGATCAGCTTGTTGCCTGCAGACTTGACAACCCGCATCGTGTGGCCATTCAGCGTGGCCAATTTGGGCCCAGTGGGTATCAGGGCCTTGGACGTCGCCATTGATGCTGCAAGAGAGCCGCTAAAAGAACGATCCAGCGCGCCGTTTCTCGCCGGCGTCTTCGTTCCCGTCGCTGTGCCACGAATGTACCGGTAGCAAATCTGGTAGCAGATTTCTCGCAATTCGGGACTAGAGCCAGAGCAATAGATGCCATCAAGAGCGACGCGGAACAGTTGCAGAAGCCTGTCCTTTGTCAAGTCTCCAGCCTTTGACTTCGCTTGCAAGTCCTCCGACTTGAAGTCGACGTTTTTCAAAAGCGCGCGGGCCAGATCGGCGAGTTCGACTGCTGTGGGAACATCGTCGGCGTACGCCTTTTCCAGCTTGGGAAGGATGACTTGCAGCGCTTGCAGGATAAAGGAAGATTTCGTGGTGTCATCGAATTCGCACTTTTCTATCAGGACGACCATGAGCTGCACCCAGGATTTTAGTACCGCCTTCTTGGCGAGGACAACCTTTCGCCGCTGATTCATGCCGGCGAGATACAACTGCACCATGCCCACTTCATTTTGGAGTTGTTGCTCCTCTGCGAGCCCAGGCAGTCTGCCGGAGCGGCGCAAGTGAGTGGATTGAAGAGTGATGAGTTCTTGTACGCTCTTCATGTCGTATTCGGGGTCATCTCTTGGTGCCGATTTGGACTGCTTGGTATTGCCAGTGTCTTTTTGACACAGCTTAAGATCTAGGTTTCCAAGAAGTGCAAGGTATGGGAAGCCAAAGTCATCGGCGACGTCGAGTTCCATAAAGTCAAACAGGTCGAACACGTTGGGGTTTGGGATCTGGCTTCCGTCGGCCATGACCGTCATACCCAGCAGTGCTGACTGCATGCGCGCCCTGGACGTTGGGAGGTCGCCCACCAAGCGCAACTCCCGTGCCGTGTACTCGTAGAATGCTGTCCTTTGCTGAAAGAATTTTTCCAGGGCCACTGCAAATTCGCCAAAGATGAAGTCGGGATCAGAAATGGTCGTGCCAGCAAACAAGGTGTTGCCGTCGACTAGGTGTTGGCTGAGCATCTGGTTGGAAAAGTAGTCGCTCGCTCGGAGCTCCGACATGACGAAGCCTGACGAAAGAGGCGACCGCCAAAGCTTCATCAAGATTTCGATGCATTTCTGCTTGATACTACTCGACCACGGTACGAACGTGTCTTCAATCATTTCGGGGTACTCGACAGACAGGCGCAGAATTGCATGGAACAATGCATTGCCGCTGTGGAAAAGTCCACTATCGGCAATGTCAAGAGTGCTACTCCCGCATTCAAATCCAAGCAAGAGGTGGGCGACAGTCGGGCGGTTGGGAAGAGCCTTGAGGCATTCGTTGAGGAAGTCGAGGATGCCGTTCTTGATGACGTATCCAGGCGCAACTGGCCCGACTTCAAATTCTCGAATATCCAATGTCATTTCCGCAATGAGGGCTTTAGCTATGCGCTCAGAGTCTCCGTCTTTTTCCATAATTCCAATCATCTTGCTGCGGTCCGACCTAGAACCAAATCCTGCCGTTGGAGAGACTACGAGTTTTGGTGACGACGAGAGTTCCCTGAGCAAATCGAGAGAGAGAATGGTCAAGTCCTGGTGTCCGGTGCCGCAATACAGTCCCAGGTCGACGACGATGTGGAGGTGGTTCAGAATGGCGTCATCAAACGACGTCAAGGCCGTATTGGCGACGCGCCGTTGATTTGCCTCTTGATTCTTTTCACGCCTTACTATACTGAGGTAGGTGCTCTGGAGTTTGATGATTTGATCCAAGACCTCGACGGCTTTGACAAGGGACGTTAGAGGTGGTGAATCGGGGGCAGCGTCATTGACCCTGTCAGCGTCTTGGTGCGCCGCAGCAAAGAGGGAATCGATGACGCTGTCGTTGAACAGCCACTCCATGACCCTGGCAAAGGGATGCAGCTGGACGTACACGCTCAGCGTCGACGAGTTGATTGCTTCGTCTACCGAAATGTTGGACTTGGCAGCGAATTCTACCAAGTCTTCGTTGAAAGTCGCCAGGCAAATGGAGATAAAGTTCAAGCAGTGCCACCGAAGAACGTGCAATTGTAGAGGATCCTCAAGTCTCTTGCACATGTCTCCAAACACTCGCTCTAGGGCAAAGTCAACGTACTTGTCGATCCCCGGCCTTCGGTAGGTCGAGCCGAGCGTCTCGGGGAACGGAAGCGTGCCGGTGAGACTTGACTCCTCCGAATAAGGGGCAATGAGTGCGGTAAGAAGTTTCATAAACGCCGTCGCCTCGTCGTAATCGCTGTTGACAGTCTCGAAGAAGATTCTTTGTGGAGTCTCAGGTTGGAGGATCCTGGGTGCTATGCCAGATGGGATGGTACCGTAGACAATCCAGTGGTCAAGGCTGGTCCACAGAGCGTCGCTTACCTGAGGAGTCTTGCCAGAGAGAAGTGAGCTGAGAACACTGAAAATGCAGGCTCGCAGGCGACGACTTTCTGTTGATAGCCGGTTGTCGACGGAAATTGTAGTGAAGAGCTGAAGAAGCGTGTCGACCACGTTGACCGCAGCCTCGGTCAGTATCCAGTCGCGGGCTTCCAAGCTCTCCTTGAAGACATGCGCCAATAAACGCATGTGACACTCTAGCATCATTGCCGTCTCTGGCTCGACGAGATGGTCGTCCGTATTCAAGGCAGGTTGCTTGTAGCCGCTACCGGTCAGCGTGGCCGACTTGTCCTTGAGACTCGTTGCATAATAGCTCAACTCGCTGAGAATATGCTGATAGCTCAACGAGCTCGTCCGACGCAGTTTGCCTGAAGCTACAGAGCCCTCTTCTTGCAAAAAGCGATGCGCGGCTGTCGCGCATTCCTCTCCCTCGGACAAGGACCTCAGCATTTCGCAAAATGCTGCGGTCCGGGGAGTAGTCTGGCGTTTGGCTGCCCATTGCAAGAATCCGTAGAGGTTCCCCTCGGTATCCGACCAAAAGTTTTGTGCCGCGTCGGGGTTCTCTGCAAAAGCGTAGGAAACGATGAGAAGAAAACGTTCCAGATGCAACTCTTGCTCCATGTGCCCGGGCTGGAATCGGGAGTGAATGAGGCGCCGTTTGTCATCTTCTTCGACTTTGAGCTTGCGCAGAGGATCTGGCATGTTTGTAATGAAGGCATCGACAAACAGCTGCATCTGCTCCGCGTAGAGTGACCGGAAATAGTCGTTGATTGACACCGTATCAGAAGGCAGAGACGGCGCTTCCTGGAGGAGAAAAGAGAGGAGACGTGCTTTAGCCGGGTCGTACCACCGGTTAGGCTTGACGTCTTGGCTGGTCGCAAGCATGAAATGGAAAGCCCCGTCCTTCAAAGCATCCAGGAAAAGTTGAGATCTTTGCTCCACATCCGCCTCGAGATTGACTCCCGGAGGCAGCGGTCCAGGATCAATAAACCGGCCGCTGTATTCCGCCAGCCACCACACCATCACGGCAGCGTGGAAGTTGCGTAGACCCCAGCCGGGAGCATCTTTCCCTGCAACGATTGTACCGTGCACTCTGATCGCATCGTCTATTGAGGCAGATCCTTCTACTGAGAAGAGTTGGTGGATTGCAGCGGTGGCGATGGGAACGTAGTGGACAGCAATAATGTCGTGTTTGTTCAGAGACTTGAGGGTGTCGAGCAAAACGCGAAAATTGTCGACGCTTATAAAGCTGGCTCTGGCAAGGAGCGTGCAAATGGCTGACAGAGACTGATGTTGCCATGTCAGACTTGTCCGCTGGTAGTTCAAAATCTCCATCTCTTCCGAAGTTGCCGCTTTCCCAACAACAGATCCGGCAAGAATGTTTTCTCCCACGCCCTGCAACCATCGCTCTATTTCGCCCATGCTCGCCAAGCACTTTTGCCAGTACGCGTGTCCGCTTTGCAGTCGACCGGTTTCCTCAACCCCCAGGACGTGGCGCATGTAAACTCCGTAACGAATCTGGTCGACGGAGTCAGGATCGGCAGCAGATTTCAACAGCAGACGCCAGCTTTCGAGAAGAAACTGTCGTCGCTCGTGGAAGCGAATGACGGACGCGGCGAAAAGAGATCGGTCGAGGTCGACAATGTCTTGCTGGGCCGCATAGCATATTTTGGCCGCTTCAATCTCATCTAGGTCCAGGGCGTCGGCGACCCGTACGGTCGTTTGCTTGAATTCGTCATTAATCTCGTACTCGTCCTCATCAATCTTCAGGGTATCTGCTCGAGGTCAGCGGTGGCGCAGCAAGGCCATTGAGGCAAACAGACTGGCTCTCAGAGCTTCTCGGCTCCTGTCATTCTTCCTGGGCTTGTCCAAAAGCCGCTTAAACTCGTCGACGCGCGACTCGAGCTCCGCCCAGAGTCGGTCGATGTTCCCCAGGCGCGACTCGGAGAGGGCGACCAGGTCGCGGTGGAGGCCTTGCAGGATACCGAAATTGTCGTTGTCAGCCATGACAGCAAGCTTCACCGCAGTGCTGCGTGGCGTGGATTTCGGGGATGGGAGCTGGTGGAGCTGTGTTTGGATGGAGTAGATTCACTGACGGCCACCAGAAAACGACGCGCCGAGCCGCCGACACGCGCACAGATACTCCGCATCACCTCCGAGACTCAACGCCATTCCATCTACACCATCGCGTCATCTTGCAGCGCGTTTGGCTACCCGCATACCATGCACCTAAACAAAAGCCGAAGTGCGCCTTGAGTCGTCCGCTCAAGTGCTTCGGACTCACCAACACCTTCAGAATGTCCGACACGAGCTTGATTGCCGCTCTTGGTAATTGTTTGAGCCCTCATTTCTCACACTGCCCTGACCACATGCTATACAGAAGCCATCTCACTCAAGTCTACAGAGGGAGATCGTAAGCAAGGCGCAGAAACTTTCAAAGAAGAGCTGCAAAGATTCGATAAATCAGGCGGCCTTCCGAACGAGACGTGCAAGCAAATCGTCATTGCCTTGGGAAAGAAGATCCAATCCGCACGACTGGATTTTGACAAGTCAAAGTCTATCGACAATGCCAGTTCTAACAGAGGCAAAGCCCGTAAAAATTTGGCATTCTTCGCCAGCCTTTTCAGGCATACTATGATTGCTGGAGCCAGGCAAATGCGCCACAAGACTGTCAAATTGGTTCTCGATTGCATTCTAGAAGTCGTGGCGAACCCTTCCAACACTTTCTTTGGACCCGTCTGTCATGAGTATTACAAGTGTCTCCGCATTATCCTCGATTTTAAACCCCATGTGGAGCACCTGGACTCTGCCACGTGGAACGACATTGCGCAAGTGTGTATCAATGTCATCTCCGAGCACTCTCCAGCACTGCAGTATTCCAACGGTCACAACGGAACTCCTAGCTACGGCACTCCCACCTCAATCGAGCTTGACTCGACAGCAAGGTCCGAGATAGTCAATGGTAACCAACGACAGCGTGTAGACACGTATGGTGTGGGTGATGACTTGGTGGCGTGTATCAGGAATCTTGTATGCGCTCCAAACGCCAGAGTATCGAACCTTGCAGAGCCTATCTTGTCTACGCTGACAGAGTCGCTGTCAACCAAAAGAAGCGTTCAATACCAAGTTGAAGCTTTTGCTGCCATCAATGCAGTAGTTTTAAAAATCCATGTCGACTCGACGGTACTTGTCCAGCAAACAATCTCAAAACTCATTCCTTTGGTGAAGACGTCGTGGTCTACCAAGCTCTCTGCTCTCAAAGACGAAATGTTGATTACGCTCATATCCACCAAAGCGCATGTGGCACACATGCTGAGTTTGCCCGACGGCCGGTCTGCAAATTTTCGATCAGACGTTACGGCTCTGGTAGAGACCATTGGCAGTGACTCTGTCAAAAGAGGGGAGCGTGAACAGCTGCAGTTGGATGAAATCCGCCTCAGATGTGAGCAAGATGTGCCGCAGGAGCAAACACCCTTCGTTCTCCCAGCATTTCAACTGAAGCAGGGGAACTTGCGCTCCGAGCAAAACTGGGCGAAACTTTACCTGACTGCTTACTATTCAAACATGCTTGATGCGAATCGTCCGAAACGAACGGAATCCAGTGTGAACGAGACAAAGAGGCATCGAGGCCTGAATCATTTCCAAGATTACATACGGCAAACATCGAGCCCGCAGCGTTCCATGAGAATCCATGCTCTGCAGGTTGTTTCGTTCATGGTTCAACAGATGGGGCATGACGTCGAGGCTATGCGAGCCATGCTAGAAAGGTTTACTGCTCAAAAATCCGATGCTTTGGTTGACAATTGGGCAATGTTAGGAATTACCGCGTAAGTCTCATGTGAGGCCTCTTTACTGCTTCTAACGTTGCCCAGATGTGCTATACAATCCGTCTCGGTGTCTCCAGAATTACGGTCTCTTTGGGCAGCCGCGTGGCAATTTTCAGCGAGGAACCTTGGTGTTGCGTCCTCATCGCGAGCCGCTGCACATTTGATGGACGTAATCCTACGCCGAGGTCTAGTTGACTCTTCAGCGACCTTGGAAACCCTCAGCACGATAGTCTCGTCTACTGAGCTAAATGGACCAGCTAATCTAACCGAGGCTGCTGCATCTTTGTGGGTCAGCATCTTTGACGTCAGATGTGCAGAGAGTCCGCACAGCTTGGATGTCGACAGGGAGCGAATGATTCGTTGGCTGTTTTCAAAATGGTACCCCTGTAAGTTCTTCACCTTGTTCTCTTTCATACGGCTCATGTATCTCAGGTCAATATAGTGGTCGTTCTCGTGAGTCCCTTAACTACGAAATTTGGGATATCATGAGAATCCTCTGCAGCGCCATGGACCGACCGGCGCCATCAAACGAGCAACAGCCCTTTTCCAATCTCGGCCCCATCGCCCTGGCTTCGCTAAGAGTCCATCAATGCTCTAAACTGCTGGACTGCCTGCTTCTTCCGACTGAAGCCCAGGGATTCCTCACAGAGCCCAGAAAAATTGTAATATCAGCACACAAACTCCAATCTGCCTCTATTGAAAAGATGGTATTGGAGTTTTGCGTGTCGCACCTCAATCAGGCAATTCAGCAACTCGAGGACCACCAGTCTAACCGTGGATCGCCCTTCAGCCACGAGGTGCTTGTTTCCATCACTATCCTTTGCGTGGTGTCTGAACAGCTATCCTGGTCCAGCGCGAGTGAATCAATGGAGCTGTTGCGGCCGAGCAGCGACAAGTTGGCGAGACAGCTATCGAGTCTCGTCGCAAGCCCGGCTTGTGATCAGCTCCTGGTTGACTTGGTGCTGGAAAACCTTGCTCCAAGCCTTCCGGCTCTCGGAATCATCAAGTCCCCGCTCAGTGATGGTATCACTATCCCTCCGATCTTCAAGCACCTTTCTCGTGCTCTGATTGATCGAAAAGCGGCTGCCTTCGAGAACATGAAGAATGCTATGGAAATTGACGACGAATTCAACTCCCAGGGAACTGAAAAAGTAGCGAAACATGACGTCATTGACTTCCCACGGGAGTTGCTGGCGGCCGAAAGGAGTCTGCTATCATCACATGCGTCCGTTTCCTCGAAACTGTTGTTGCTGGCATCCGTACTAGAAGCAGATGACGCATCTACTGTTCCCCCGGCATTCATGGACCGTATAGAGTCACTGCCAGCCGTGGACTTTTTGGCTTGCAGGACAGCCATCCTCGAAATATTATCCTCGCCATTGCAGCTCACCTCCACAGACTGCGACAAGCTTTTGGGTTATGCTGCCGACGAGCTTTTGTCCAAGTATGACCATGAGCGCAGCGAGGTGGCAATGGGATTTGCCGCCGAACTCCTAGCCGGGACAGTGGCATTGTGGAGCGACGTGGACTCGGAGGCGCATGAATTGGGAACCGACTTGTACCGATGGCTCCTAAAACCTCTTAACGCTGGTGTGGCATCCGCTGTCGTCCTCGTCAGGGCCTCGGACCTGTTTTGCAAGCTCCTCAGAGAACGGCCTGACTACGCGGGTGAACCAGATGTGCTAGATGCATGCTCAGATCTCCTTGACGTCCTCCAACGGGGAAATGTCCAGGTCAAGTATTATGTGATAGAGAGTCTGCCCCAAATCTTTGAACTCTACAGCCTCGATGCCCACGAAAGTATTTTCGACAGCGTACATCAAAGTTTGCCGGGAGGTGACAGCTCCATCGAAGAGATGGCACTCCGCTTGCTGGGATATGCTCGTCTTGGAGCAGGATGGCACTCATTGCTGCGCCGCTGCGTTTATCACATCTTTGAGACCGTGGGCTTGGTGCCAGAGAGCTGTAGACATGCAGAAAGATGCACTGCCTGGCTTTCAAAAGAACTCGGCCTCGAAGATTCGCGAGTCCTTTTTCGAATTTTTGCCCCTCAGCTGATCCATTCGTGGATCAATGGCGATCAGAAGCTCGGCGACATACCTTACTCTGCTTTCGGATACGACAGTCTGACTAGTCTTGTCCGGGATGTCCAAGGCGAAGTCTACAGTCAGCTCGCAATGTTTGGCAAGAGGGACGAAATCAATTTCCTCGTGGATCAGCTACAGGTTGCCGAGGTAGATTTGGCCGTCGCCAGTTTGCCAAAAACAGCTGCGTACACCATTTCTTATGACACCGTCCCAAACAAAAGCAACGAGTCGCGTGAGCTGCGCGAGCCAGCCTTGAAGGAGCTGCTTGGGGATAGCCGATGGAAGGCACTCATCGGCCAGCAATTTCCCTGCATCATCGCCATCACATTCTACACCATGTGGATGAGAGATTCGATGCAAAAGCATATAGAAAAGCACCCTGAATTCCACCCATTCGCACCGCTCCTTAAAGAGATGCGGGAACTCAGCTCATCCGATGCAAACCTTCCTGACGATCAACAGCCGGCATTCAGATCAAAATTTATCTTCGATCAGCTCAAACGTATAGCTCGGCGAGCAAATTTCAACGAAGCGTCGTTCTGGACTCCGGATTGCTACACCTACACCCTCAGGTACTTGCTCAGCAAGATCCATCCTGCTCTTGGATCTCTTCACGCCTGCTCCATTATCCGGAAGATTCGTTTTGTCATCGCTTTGGCCGGGCCTGTTGTATGGGCAGGCTATCCTCTGCAAATGAGTCTTAGCTCCCTCAGACCGTTCTTGGCGGACAAGCATTGTGCCCAAGACACGATTGGCATTTTGCAGTATCTGTTCAAGCGTGGAAAGCCGTATCTCTTGACTGATTCTCCGAGTCTCGCTGGGAATGCAATCCCTATACTTTTGTCGTTGAACAGATTTCTCTCATCTCACGACAACAGCATCGCAGCTCAAAAAGCCAAAGAATTCCAACAATGGTTCAAACACTACGTTGAATCTTGCATCAACGAAATTGGAAGAGACAAGGATCAAAGAGATGTATTGAAGCTGTTTAGGTCCATGGCAAGGTCAGCCGGCGAGATGCGAGCGATCGGAAACGCCACTGTGGACACTCACGAGGGCGAATTCCTGATGGCACTTCTCAAAGATTCATCGAATCAAAAGAAGGTTTTACGCGATCCAACGCGAGATCTTGCATTTGATTTCCTCTTTCGTCACTTTGAAGCACCGACATCTTTCCGAGAAGACGTTCTTGGTAAATCAGGAACAGCCTCGGCGTTTTCTCTCGAAGTGTGGAACTCTAGCCAGAGGGCAGTAAATAGCGGAGAATATCTTTTGTGGGCAGCAAAGGTCTTGGGAAGAAGCTACGGCACATCTGGAGAGGTAAAGGAAGCAATTCGAAGCACAGCGAGAAGCAGCAATGGAGTCAATATTGCAAGGGACACCAAGGGAAAAACTTCGCGAACAATGATTGCTGCACATCTCTACGATCTGCTGCTAGGAGACCAACCTTACAAGACTGGTCTGGCCGAACAAACTCTTCGAGCGATATTGACATCAGATCGCGATCATCAAGAACTTCTCCCAGAGATTGGGCGGCCCATACCATTGGTGGTCATTGAAAGTCTAACCATGAATATGGCATATCGAATCCCCCTGGGCCAGCCGGGGCCAAACTGCAGTCTTGAGGAGAGTCTTGTTCCGTCTGAGCCAAAGAAATTGTTATCCTGGATCGCAGATCTGTGCATTTCACTCGCAACATGTGGTCACGGGGACGGGATGGTTGAGTTTCTACCAAGGCTTCTTTCAAAGGTTCATTCTTCTGCCGAAGAGCTCTTTCCTTACATTGTGCACATGGTCCTCGAAAGAGAATTTGACGGGGACCAAATCATCAAGAAGACGATTTCGAATGGGTTTGGTGCTTGGTTTGAGCGATGCACGAAGGCAGAGGTGCCCCAAGTCAAGGCCATTCTTCGCACGATTCTCTACCTGCGAACTCGAGAGTTGCCGACGGAGAGAACGATAGCCGACCGTGTGCAGTGGCTCGACGTTGATTACCAAAAGGCCGCGGAAGCTGCGGTCACATGCGGCATGTACAGGACAGCCCTCCTCCTTGCAGAGTGTCACTCTGACCAGCTTACCCAAACGTCAAGACGATCGTCAGTGGTACCGCAACAACACACAATACCCCTTGAGCTCCAAATGTCTATTTACAAGAATTTGGAGGAACCAGACTCTTTTTACGGGGTGGAACAAGAGGCAGGTCTGACAAGTGTGCTGGATCGCTTGGACTATGAGTCGGACGGCTTGAAGGGCTTACTCTTCCATGGTGCCCAAATGGATAATCACTTGCGAATGTCCAGCAACATCTCTACTGCTGATTCTGGGAAGATTGTTAAGGATTTGACGATGCTGAACCTCAACAGCTTGACACACTCTCTAGTGGTCAATGACAAATTCCGCGGCTCCGGGAGCAACATTGACTACACTTTGGAAGCTGCGCAAAAACTCGAGCAGTGGGACATTAAAGTACCTGCTTCCAAGCGCTCTGGTACTAGTGCTTTGTACAGGGTTTTTCAAGGGTTGCACAACTCGAACGATCTGGCGAGTGTCCGCAAGCATTTGGACCAGAGTTTCATCGAAACGATAGAGGCTTGCTCTGGCTTGAATGCTTCTGCAAATACTCTTCATGACTCATTCCGAACCATGGCTGCTCTGAACGAGATTGACGAGATTTTGAGCTCCAAAAGTGAAAAAGAGCTGGACGACACGCTGGGCATGATTTTCCGACGTACAAAATGGTTTGCTCAAGCTCGGTAAGTGGAAAAAGACAAAAATATTGCCCGGCTAACTCGTATAGGGTTGAGGATTTTCGGCCCATCATCTCATCGCGAGAAACGCTGTTTAGTCTCATGTCCAAGCAAACAAGCTTGCAATCCATCGTCAATACAGATCCGAATAACCTACGATTCTTCCAAAAAGAAGCACTTGAACATTCTGTCGACACTTTCCGGCGGCACGGGGCTCTACAAGAGTCCCTCACGGCTGCGACTTACCTCGCAGACCTCGTGGAGCCCTGCCGAAAAGCCGGTCTTGAGACGGAATTTGACGCAAAGTTCCAAGTTGCACTAGTTTTGTGGGACCAAGGAGAAAAAACGACATCAGTGAGACTGTTGCAGCAGCTGGAGGAAAAGAGTAGAAATTCAAGAGAGCACTTTGCCATTCGCGCCAAGCTCCTAACAACGCTGGTATGCCGACTGCAGCGGAAAAGTCTCAAAAGCTAACTTGACGTAGGGAATTTACACATCCGAAGCAAGACTGAAAAAGCCCGACGAGATCGCCGGTCAATACATGACACCTGCCATTGCAGCGCTGAGAAAGAAGACGGGAAAAGATGAGGGGCGCGCGTTCCATGCATACGCTGCATTTTGCGACCAGCAACTCCAAAACCAGGATCTCATAGATGATCACAATCGCATGAGAACTCTTGCCGATCGTCGAGAAGCCGAAGCTCAAGAATATGAACGGCTCTACAAGGCTGAAAAGAACGCGTCCAAAAGAGAGCAGTGGAAGCGTGAAGCGAGAAAGGCCCGTCGGTGGTACCAGATGGACATGGCAGAAGCGAACAAGCTTGGCGAGAACAGGCTTAAGTTTCTCAGTGCAGGTCTTGCGAATTACTTGCTTGCCCTGCAAGCCTCAGATGAACACGATAAGGACGTCTTTCGCATGTTCTCCCTCTGGCTCGAGTACTCAAACCTCCCACTGGCCAACACCGCCGTTGGCGACCACATTGACGACGTGCCCAAGGGCAAGTTTGTGGTCCTCATGAACCAGCTGTCGTCCAAAATTTTGGCCGAGGCGTCACAATTTCAGACGATTCTCTCCAATCTCGTCGCCCGAATTTGTGCGAATCATCCTTACCACGGCATGAATCATATTTACTCGGGTTCCAAGGGCACCGGAAAGGATGAAGCCGCAAAGTTGCGCTCCACTGCAGCGACTGACATTGCCCACAAATTGCAAAGCGATCCGGAAGCGGGCAAATACTGGGGCAAGATTTTCCAGGCTAACGAGTATTATAACGCCATGGCCTTGATGAAGGAAAAGGAATTCAGGAGCGGTAAAGACTACCCCATGGCAAAGTACCGGGTCTCTGCGAAAATGATGGCCACAATTCCGCCTCTCAAAGTCCCGCCAATAACTCTACACATGCCAGTGTTGGCCCATGTCGTCGACTACCAGTCTCAACCGTACATCGTCGGCTTCAAATCAACAATGGGGATCGCCAATGGTCTGAGTCAACCCAAGGTAGTCACGGCACAGGCAAGCGATGGGAGTTTGTACAAGCAGCTGGTGAGTATTGCGCGACACGTTTGAATTCACCACTAACAGTCACAGTACAAATCTGGAAACGACGACCTTCGGCAGGACGCAATCATGGAGCAAGTTTTTGAGCACGTCAGCCAACTGCTCGGAAGCCACCCCGCGACGCGGTTGCGCAACTTGCAAATCCGGACGTATCGAGTCGTCCCGCTGTCCACCCAAACCGGCGTCATAGAATTTGTCCAAAATACGCAGCCGGTCATGAGCTACCTCGAGGCCGCGCATCCCGAGTATTATCCCAAGGACTGGAAACAAAACAAGTGCCGCGAGGTGGTTGCCAGCATTGCGGCGCACAGCCACGAGGAGCGTGTCAAAGAGTATAGGCGCGTGTGCAAAAACTTCCACCCGGTGCTGCGTTACTTTTTTATCGAGCGCTTCCCCGACCCGGACGACTGGTTCGAGAAGCGCCTTGCGTACTCGCGGTCTACGGCCGCCATCAGCATCCTGGGCCACGTGCTCGGCCTCGGCGACCGCCACTGTCACAATATCCTGCTCGACCAAATGTCGGGCGAGGTGGTGCACATTGACTTGGGGGTGGCCTTTGAGGCCGGCCGCGTGCTGCCCGTGCCAGAGGTGGTGCCGTTCCGCCTGACGCGCGACATGGTCGACGCCATGGGGTACACGGGCGTCGAGGGCGTGTTCCGCCGCTGCTGCGAGTTTACGCTCGACACGCTGCGCGACGAGCGCGACTCTATCATGACCATCCTCAACGTGCTGCGCTACGACCCGCTCTACTCGTGGAGCATCTCGCCGCTCAAGGCCAAGAAGATGCAGGAGGGTGATGACAACGGGGGGGAAGAGGAAGAGGAGCAGCAGCAGCAGATTCTGAGGGTCGCTGCGAGCCGCAAGACGGCTGACGAGGGCGTGGGAGAGGCCGGCAGAGCCTTGAGCGTCGTCGAGAGGAAGTTGAGTAAGGGCTTGAGCAGTGCGGCGACCGTGGCCGAGCTGATCCAGCAGGCGACGGATGAGCGAAACTTGGCCGTCTTATATGCTGGATGGAGTGCGTGGTGCTGAGGGGTGGCTGATGCATGAGGAAGAGGATAAAAACGTTAATAGAAAGAAGAGGGAAATTTCGCCAGGTTCCATGGTCCGTTTACGATTCGAAAGACACAGAAGACTTGATACAT
Source organism: Phyllosticta ampelicida (assembly GCA_020351975.1). Classification (NCBI taxonomy): domain Eukaryota; kingdom Fungi; phylum Ascomycota; class Dothideomycetes; order Botryosphaeriales; family Phyllostictaceae; genus Phyllosticta; species Phyllosticta ampelicida. Next base: position 17,471 of record JAIFKG010005207.1, read on the forward strand.
CGCGAGGATAGGCAAGGGAAGCAACAGCAGTCACTTGGGTGTCAGGCGAGGTTTTGAACGATCGCATTCTCAAAGGACTTTCTCGCAAGTCGAAAATGAATGTGTGGTTAATCGAAGCAAATCCAGAAAATAAGTTCAATACAGCCAACTGCCCGCCTGCAAAATAACTTATTCAACTTGATGTTCTGTCTCGTAGACAAGCATTTAAACATAGACGCTGCTTGATATACAGCAAAAACGCATGCTGACTTCATGTCCAAACCTAGCTGACAGACCAACACCGCGGCAAGCCATCTGCTTCCGGCCAGCTATCTGCAGTCAGTGCAACTATTGCTGATCAAGCAACGCTGACTTCACTAACGATGCTAAATTCCCTATACACGACAATAATTTGGACGAAACACACCCACAAGATGGCTGGCCGCCTATGGATTAGTGCCAGAGCTGAACACCAGACGGGAACTGCTCTGCAACGCTGCTGACGAATCAGACGGACGAAATGAACGCCGTGCCCCTGGTCAGCAGAAGTGCTACGGCATCTTAGCTGGTAACGGGAGAGCAGAAAAGAGCAGGAGATAAATGAAGCGAAAGAGATGCGAAAGGGTTCAATATGCCAGAGTCCAGAGCCTTCCAGCACCGCACCGCTTATGAAGCAACCCTCAAACCAGCAAAGCCAACGCGCCCAACCTACCTCATCACAGGCGCTACCGGCGGCCTCGGACGGGGCATCCTCTCCACACTGCACTCCTCCTCCATCCCTCCCTCCAGCATAACCTCAACAATCACCCGCACCAGCGCCGGGCCCAGCCTCGACGCTCTCGGCGTGCCCTCGCGGTACTCGACTACGACGACCCGGTCACACTCTTGGCCGCGTTTGATGGTGTAGACCGCCTGCTTTTTTCCTCGGCACCAACAGGTTTGATAACGACAAGAAGCGGAGGCAGCATCGCAAAATTGTCGAAGCGGCGGAGCGGGCGCGGGTGGGCTGGGTCGTGGACTCGAGCCTGACGATTGGGGGCGCGGCCGACGGGGCGGACGACGTGAGATTGACGGGGGCGCATCTAGAAACGGAGAGACTGTCGAGGGCGTGAGTCGTCCGGTTTGCTCCTGCACGTGTTTGGCGCGAGGCTTTTGTTGAGCTGACCACTCGGCAGCTCCAGCTCAACTGCAACGCCGTCCACGAAGCCATCTAAACCAACGCCTTCCGCGTCTTCCTTAATTGGTACGTACCCGACGCACCGCACACCAACGCTCCTTCTCCCCAGCGACGGCGAGGTTAGCACGAAATTTCTCGTGCGCGGGCCAGAGGGTTCAGAGAATGAGGTCGTTGCGCTGACGAGACCGCGAGCTGTGCGCTAAGCTAAGATTGTCCACATCGTCAACGAGACGATGTAGCGGCAGGTGCGAGCCGAATAGGTCGAGGACGACGAGTACGTGAGGCGCGATGTAGCGAGCGATGAGGGAGGCAAGGGCGAGGCGTTTCTCAGGAATTGGGTCACCCTGTTACGTTAACTTAGGGATGGAAAGATGGCGAGAGTGAGTCGGTCGATGGAGGAGCTGCTGGGGAGGAGGCCGAAGGATGCGTTGGAGGGGGTAAAGGGGATTATTGGAGGTAAATAGGGATTACATTTAGCATCAATAATATGCGAAAAGGACTGAGATTGCGATAGTAGAAGCTGTGAAGAAAAGGGGACAATTGATTGAGTAAAGAAATCCTGAGAATGCATTTGGAAACTTCGCATGGCTTAACCTAGATATCACGGGTTTGGCCAGTATGTCTGACCTACCCTGATCCTTACCAGAACTCCTCTTTGATGCTATCTATTTTTCCGTCCTGCCCCAGTTATTCAAGCTGAATGTCGTCGCTCTTGCGTGGGTATCGTCTGTTTCTTTACACCGGGTCTACTGGCATGAAGTTCCCGTGTCGTATGATGAAGTGGCACAAGCTTGCAGCCAAGGCGTGGCGCAAATTTTCGAAGCTGGGGAGTTGTCGTCAGGTGTGCGCCACCTTTCATCTAGATTGCGCACACGTTTGCAGACGGAGAAAGCCTTGTCGTTTTTCTTACTTCATTCGACGTCCAAGTCGCTGTCATGTTCCGGGGCATATCGCTGCGAGCGTTGTGCAACAGCGGCAACCGTGGCGGCGTTGACAGCAGCGAGGCTTTCGCGAGCACCGTTGGATTGCGGCTCCAAGTCGACGTCGTCGTTGGCCGTGTCCAGTGCTGCAAACGAATTGCTGACCTTCTTGTCGCCGTTGAAAACCTCCCAGTCTTTCCTCCGGTCTTGTACCCTCTTTCCCCTCTTCTTGCTTTCCTCGACCTTTTTTTCGTGCTTGTCCATGTTGGCATCGGCCTTTTCCAAGGCGCGCTCCTGGCGCATGCGCTGTTGGTGCGTCAAGCGCTTTTGCTTTTGCTTTTTGGAGATGCCAGCATTCTGGGCAGCGAGGACCGAGGCCGTGACCTTGGGCTTGGAGGGCTTGATGGTCGAGGCGTCGTCGAGGATCAGAGACTTGTCGACGGGCTCTGCGGCGCGACGGGCGGCGCGCGAGTGCTTCGAGGCTTCTGGGGAAAGTCAGTACGATGATACCCAAGAGAGAGGGGAGACTCGCCTTGCTTCCTTGCCTTTGCAGCCTTGGCCATCGTGGTAGATGTTGTGGTTAGGAATGCGTGCTCGTCAAAAATAATAATATTATCGTCGAAGAGATGACCGGCGGCGGAAATGGCTCGCGGGCCGTGCAGGCGTTGCAGTACAAGCAATCTCCAAGGATAGACGGGATGCTGCGACAAGCCTGACCCTAACATAGCTTCCTGGGCTCCTGGGCTCCTAGGCTCCTGGTTATATGTGCACTCGGCTCCCTTATACTTCACCATCACCATCACCATCACCACACCATCGCCGTCGCCGTCGGTCGTGTCTTGGGCCCAACTTCTCCATGCCGCACCGGCCGCTCTCCCAAGGCCTCACCCACCATCAACTTCAGCACCATCGCTGCCATCCTGGCTGATCCCATCCGCAATCCCTTGGGGTTAGCAAAAACCCTCCAACAATGACCTCCCGCCCCCCATCACTCGACTCGTTCAACGTCGAATCCCAACCGCAATCGCCGTCGCCCTATGCCTCCTTCGTTCTGATTGTCCTGGGGCTCGTTGCACTCCATCGACTGCTTGCGCACTACGGCATCACCCTGCGCGCCGTCGCTGAGAACCTCTGGAACATATTTGTGCACATCATGCCAGCTCCGCTGGTCTTTGCACTGGGCCAACCTTCTTTCGGCGTGGGTGAAGAAGACGGCAGCGCGACCACATTCGCTGCCAAAAATGAGGTTTTGCGCAAGCTGTTTGGGCTGGACGGCTTTGGAATGCTCAAGGCCATCTCTGGCGACAGAACTCTGCGGACATACGGGACGATGATCAACAGCAAGGACGTCGTTCCTCCAGGATTGGGCAACTGGGACAACTCTTGCTATCAGAACAGCGTCATACAAGTACTCGACATTTTCCATTCTTCAAGAAGCAAGCTAACAGGCGCAGGGTCTTGCATCGGTCCCAAGCCTCCAGCGATTTCTCCTGCAGGGCATGGCCTCGTTTGATGGTCTGACCAGCGACTCTTCAAACGGTGCTCTGCTGGACATGGTCCAAAAGTTGAACAATCCGGAATATCACGGTCGACACCTTTGGACCCCCGCAAAGCTCAAAAACATGAGCAGCTGGCAACAACAAGACGCCCAAGAGTACTTTTCCAAAGTTTTGGACGAGATTGACAGGGAGATTCTGCGCGCATCCAGACAATCGCGCAACGTTGCTGGGCTTGAAGACGCTCCCTTGTCCGAGGAAAAGGCCGCCGCGGATCCGGTTCGCAGGCCTAACTACTCTACTTTTTCCGAAAGCTTGCGGAACCCGCTCGAAGGACTGTTGGCGCAGCGCGTTGGCTGCATGAATTGCGGCCACACAGAAGGACTATCCATGATTCCATTCAACTGTCTGACGGTCCCGCTGCAAAAGGACTGGGGTTACGGCTGCGACATTCGCGACTGCCTCAACGAATACACCAAGCTTGAGCCCATAGAGGGAGTCGAATGCTCCAGCTGCACTCTGCTCAAAGCCGAAGAATCCCTAAAGAACCTCTTGGAGAATGCTGGTGAGCCGGGCTCACCGGGCATGGAAAACGTCAAAGAGACCTGGATCCAACGTCTGCAAGCCGTGCAGCATGCGTTGGGCGATGAGGACTTTTCGGACAATACCGTTCTCAAAAAATGCCACATTCCGCGCAAGAATTGGGTGCAGAGCACAAAGTCAAGACAGGCGGTGATTGGACGCCCACCCAAGGCGCTTGTAATCCACGTCAACCGCAGCGTTTTTGACGAAATGACGGGGGTTCAACGGAAAAATTATGCCCACGTCAGCTTTCCTGAGATTCTGGACCTTGGACCGTGGTCGCTTGGCTCGGGCGAGCAGCCCGCATACCTCAAGGAACTGGAGGGACACGCCGAAATTTGGTCAACCAATCCCTCCGAATCCATGATTAGCTCCAACTATTTGTTTGAGGAACCAAAGCTGCCTTATCAGCTGCGAGCTGTTGTCAGTCATTATGGAAGGCATGAAAATGGCCACTATGTCTGCTATCGGAAACACCCATTCAACACTACAGACTTCGAGGCAAAGTCGGGGGATGAGACTGGAGAGCAGGAAGAATTGTGGTGGCGTCAGAGTGACGAAGACGTGTCGCGAGTGTCCAAGGACGACGTGTTGGCGCAGGGTGGTGTGTTTATGCTCTTCTACGAAGCTCTTCCTCCTCCCCCTACGAAGCCTGCTCCAGCGGGAGAGCTTGTTAGGCGTAGCTCCAACTCTACTATTCGAGCAGTGGCCTCTGCACAATCGCCAGTGGGTCTCTACTCCACCGTAGAAGAAGGAGAGGATGAAGAGTCTGAAGATGAGGTGTTGCGTGGACGATGGACGGAGCCGCAAAAGGCAAACACACACCTAATGTCTTCAGGAGTAGCTGCTGCAGGATCGAATACATCAACCCCCGCTGTGTCTGAATTGGACTTCGGAGCTGGACTGTCATCTTCTGCCGAGCTCCCATCATCGCGTTCGTCACGGTCCGCCAGCCCGGACTCACAACCTTCCGAGCACGACCCTAGCCTCGAAGACACGGTTGTTCTTGAACACGACAAATACCCCGAAAATGACGATGTCGTTGCCGAAGAGGACCACGATGAACCCCCAAAAAGGCACAGGCGAGACCGTAACTCGACCATCTCCGTTGGCTCCAGCACCCGCGCCCCAACCCCCCTCTCACCCATCTCCAACCCGCCCATGTCGCCACAAAGGACACCGATCGCCCCATTTGCCTTTCAACAAGCGCCATTTTCATTCAACGAGCACCCAGCATCACCGCAAGCCAACCCGCTCTTCGACGGCCTCAACCCCAACTCGCCCATTGCTCAGCACAGCGTAAACATCGACCCGGCCATGCGTCGCGTGATTGAAGAAACAATCCAGCAGGAAGAAGGCGGCGCGCGCTGGTCCACCAGCCGCTCCGAGTACGCGCCCAGCACCGTCGCAGGCACTGAGAGCGAGTACGCGCCCAGCTCGGCCAGCGTCGCCGACAGCGACGTCTCGGACGCCGCCGAGCCCGATCATCGGGGTAGTATTAGCGCGGATGGGGGCAGTCCCCGCAAAGAAAGAGAGAGGGACGAGCAGCAGCGCCCGCAGAGCCGCACCAGCAATCAGAGCCAAGGCCTGGCCATGCGGACGGCCGGGGCGGCCAAGGGTGAGCACCAGGGCGGCGAGGCCACGGGCAACATGGGTCTTGAGGGCCTGAGGATGGTTACGGCGACTTAGTAGTGTCGGTCGCAATTTGATTAAAACTAGTATGGTTGGTCTTTTTGTTGGCGATGGGCAAATTCGGAAGCGCTGGAGGCGTTTGTGAGGGCATACTCACTCCTCCATCGATATCCATCCAGATTGGCATAGCGAAGGCGTTTTCCCTTTACCTCTTTGTTCTTGTTCTTGGGTTCTGGTACAAGTACCTGCTGGTATAGATATTTTTCGGGCATTTTGACATGGCGCTCGTTTGTTGTTTAGCAACTTGTACCGATCGATCGCTCCTTGTGCTGGTTTTTTTTGTTTTGCCATTGATTGATTGATCCGTTTTTGCTTTACGTCCTGGTGGAGTCGAGGACTATTCAGGACGGTACGATTGGTTGCAATCTTGGCCAAAGGACCTCGTTGCGCGCAACGTCCAAATTATCTACAGACCTGACTATAGGTCCGAACAAGGTGGGCTTTTGAAGGTTGTTTCATGGGTGCAGCCCTTGACGGTCGGAACGCAACGTACAAGCAAAAGGAGGATTGGCGCAGGGAAGAAAATACGTGATTACGCACTCGCGGAGGTGCTGCAGGTGCCACCTCCTATTGGCCATGTTTGTGGATTTGAGGAACTCCGTGGTGATTGGGATCCCTTGGCTTCCGTTTAGCAGAAGATGAGGCCAATCTCCTTTTTGAAGGCGCGTACCAGGGCCTCTTGAAGGCTCGTCTTGAGTTTTTTTCGGGCGTCTTTGAAGAGGTTACAGCTGAGGAGGAGGTGTTCAGGGGTTTTTTTTGGTGGTGCCGTTTCAGCAGCAGGTGTTTGCTTTGGCTTTGCCGAAGCGATGGAGATAGTACTTGAGGTACCCATGTTCAAACTTCAGCTGATAGAGTGCTGACGAGTATACTCTCTCGGACGAAGGCACTGCAATTTTGAGCCAGATTTTCCACTTGAACTTGGCTGTGTATGTGTTAGGATTCAGCTGGGCAGCCTTTGGTGCTGCCTTGCCTACGACGGCATCCCATTCTGCGCGTATTTGTGCTCGGATTTCGAGTCCCAGTAGAGCAAGGCTTTTTGTGTTAGAGGTTGGTGCAACGAGGTAAGCAGCCTCGTTACCTTCTACTCCCTGGTGTCCCGGGACCCAGTTGACTGAGATGGAACTGCCCTAGGCCCGAAGGACCTTGCTTGCCTTGATTGCGCGCATCTGGCTCTCTTGCCCTGGGTTGTTAGATGGGGTGCGCCGGCGCCAAATAGCAGCCTTGTTATCAACGAAGATCTTGATCTCTCTATGAGAGAAGGTCTGAGCAGCTGCCCATTCCATAGCGACAGGTATTGCCTCAAGTTCTCCATTTTAAACAAGTTGACCTTTTTCAAGGTCCAACTATTTGCTGGCTATTGGTCTGTGTCGCTGATCGGTTGGCTTAAATACTACCATGCTGACCCCGATGCCTTGACCCCCAATGACTGAAGAAGCATCAGTTGTAGATGAAGATATCTTTCTTCTGATCGCACGTGTTTGATGAGTTCGCGGTGTTATTTTGCTTCCTCTTCCTTAGGTCGAGAGCTCATCTTCGTGGTGTAGGTTAGCTCCCGGCGCCAAGGTAAGAACTTGAACTATGAGATTTTTTCCAGGTCAGTCGTGGAGAGTTGGTCGAAGATTGTCCAAAATCTTTCCAGTTGGGTTGGGGACTTGCGAGGCCCATTCCCTTTCAAGTGCACTGGGAGTGCTTTGATTGCAGCACTGACTGAATGATTTGGAGGGAGTTTTAGTGCTCCAAGAGCGTACGCCCGGATTGAGTGGTCTATGCGCACATTTGCTGGGGGTTAAGCAGCATCTAGCTCCACTAGTAGGATAGGGGCTGTGCGGAAGGTTGCTAGAATTCTCCTCAGTGCAGCACTTTGCAGTGCTTCGAGCTGGCAGGCGGAGCTGGTTTGGTTTTTCCAATAGACTTGAAAGCCGTAATTTTCACGCTGGTGACGCAAGCCATATACAACTGTCGCATTGCTTGGTGTGATAGGCCGCACTCGGTGTTTGCCAACCTGGTTAGCCTATCAAAAGCTGATTTGCCATTGCCTTGATGTTTTTTAGTGGGTTGGATCGGCTGCTCGGTGGCAGGACGTATTGTTGCCTTTGGAAACCATACAGCTGCCGTGCACGACGTCGTCGTAAAAGTAGAGGTAGAGTCGATGGCGACTGCGCCCTTGTTCCATCTCTTGTGTTGAGTACCTAGATTTGGGCCCCCTGCATGTCTAGCACTTGGAGTTGGGTAGATATCCCGTCCCGTGTACTCGAGGGTGCAACCGACGGCCTGGTTACATTCATTGCGTGCTTCTGGAGAGCAGCATCCCTCTATTCATGAGCTAAACTGACTGGAAGAAAAAACCGCCACACATTCCATGTTCGCCAGCATCTGTCCTGAACTCTTGAACGCCGTTAAAAATCTTGCCCGCTCCACCGCATGTCCCCAACGCCAAAGCCTGTCGTATGGCCAAAAACAAAGACTGGGCAGGCCTCCTTTCCAACCAAGCCTTTCTGCGACTGACTACCCAAGACGGCGACATGTCCCTCAAACCCTCGCCAACGGTTCAGAAAGACAAGGGTGTCCTCATTTGATCGTCGTCCCAAACATGCGGAACATCCTATGATAGCCCAGGCTCTCTTCGCCATCTTCTTCGTGGGGCACCTCGACGCCGTACTGCTTGACAAGGCACTCAAACGGCTTGCTCTGATGCCTGTTGCGCATATCGACATCAAACACGTCAGCATCCTCGCCCATCTCGGCCTTGAGCTCCTCCAGGTTGCCCCATAGCGCAAACAGCTTGTCCTTCAGCTGCCGCAGCGCCTTAGGATGGCAGCCGAGGTCCGTAGCGCCCATATTCAGCAGGTACTCGGCGTCCCTGTTGGCAACCAGCAGCGGGATGCGCTTGGGGCTTTTATCGGTCTGCTTGGCGTCTTCAACCAGGAGGTAGAATGCCCATTCCCAGCGCGGCGGGCTTGCGCTGAAGTCCGTATGGAGGCCGCTCCTCTGCGATTCGGGCGGCACGTCGTTGTAAGTCGGGTCGTCGAGCGAGCGCGAAAAGTCTTCGAGGTTGCGCGGGTAGAAGTCGACGACGCGCACTTGGGTGCGAAATTTGGCGTTGATGAAGGGCAGCTTGCACGCAACACCGGCGGGCGTCTTGAAGTTGTAGTGCGCGTTTTCCAAAATATCAGCGAGGCACGTTGGAGAAGCCTCGGTGCGCTCCGTGACGACTGCTGGGGTTGAGTGACTTAGGCATCTTTGAAATGGCGGCGGCTTACCGTAGCTGTTACACCCTGCCTGAGGAACATCGGATTCACTCTCCACAGCCTCTTGCTCTTTCTGAGCTCGTTGCCTTTCCTTCTGTGCCTTTCTCCTCTCTTTCCTCCTCTGCTTTCTCGTCTCTTGTTCGGCAGGAGGATACCCAAACTTCTTCCAGTATTCGTCTCTCCGACTCATGAGGGCAGCCATGCGCTCATCTAGCTGCTTCGGTATGAAAATGTCAACACGATCGGTGTATACCCGGTCCTGGTGAAGAACGCCCTCCAACTTGCATCCGTTTTTATCGCTCTTGATCCGTAGGTTCCGTATAAACACCAAGTCTCGTTCACTGATGCTTCGCAGGCAGTGTGAAGCATGTGGTTCGAAGAGCAGGATTTGAATCGTCCTCTGGCCATGAGGTCCTTTCCAGCTGTTGCCAAAGCCAGGGTCCGTGTAATTGAGAGGATCACCATCCACGCCACCCCTTTCTTTGCTGTAGTCGTAGAAGCGCAAGTTTTCGGTGTAGTCTGTGGCGTAAATTTCGCATCTGTCGTAATTGGACGAGAACTTTTTGACAACTTCGACCACCACGTCATAAAATTTGTTTTCTTCGCACCCGCTCAGAAGCTGGAACTTGTTCCTCGCAGAGGCCATCGGAGCCGTGGGTGCCGAAGGTGCTACATGTATAATGCGTCGACTGTTCCCATGTGCTTCGAACTGTGTGACTTGCTGCTCATCATTTCGTCCACACGCGTGGTGCAAAGCAATGGCATATAATTGTTCTGCTGAGGTTGGTGGTTTATGACGAAGACTTGATTCGTGCGGAACCTTCCTCATCCCACTGGCAAATTCATCATTGAAATGAGGCGCTGGGATCTTGCTTGCTGGAAAAACAACAAGTTCTGTCTTGAAGTTGAACAGCGCAATTCGACCGAAGTTGGAATCGGTCAGTCTGATGTCCCGGAGGATGACAAGATCACCATTTTGAACCCGTGGCTGATCTGTTGAATTCTTGGGGAAGAATCTCCGCACCTTCAATTTGTCTCGATCAGTCATTGCTGAAACTGACTTGTCGCGAATTCGAAAAGTAAGGAGCATGTCTAGAAACTCGTCAATCATTGTTTATTTGTGACATCGAGATCAGGCAGTACCTGAGCCTTTGGTGCTCATCGGCTCCCAGATATCCACGACGACTCCAATGACGTTGACATATGTACCCACGGGCAGGTCAAGAGCATCTTGGACTGTAACGTACCCTTTGGGTGGATTTCCGGAAGTATCCACAGGCATTGAGATGGCGGCGAGAAGACGCTAGGTGCTGGGAGAAAAAGTCAAGAGCCGGCCGTCTCGAAACGTCTGAACAGCGCAAATGGTCTGGGAATGCGACGCGTCTGGACGCACGCGAGGTGTTGTGAGAGAGAGAGAGAGATGCAATTAACGCCAAGCAGGCTCACGGGTGAACCCCGGCCTCGTGTCCCCT
>JAIFKG010005209.1:0-15458 GCA_020351975.1 Phyllosticta ampelicida
TGTTATCTTTCTAAGAGACACCTCTCTCTCTCTCTCTCTCTCTCTCTCTCTCTCTCTCTCTCTCTCTCTCTCTCTCTCTCTCTCTCTCGTGAATAGGCTCGACACGCATTAAAGCCACGTATAGCATGGAAAGAAGCGGTATCCACACAGATGCGTTGGCGGTTAGACAGACAGACTTCTCAAGAGTCCTTCCTGGCTTCTTTCTTTCTCCCGTTCAGATGTTCGTACTTCACGTCCATCTTCTCTCTTGCGCGATTTATCCATTTTTGCCGCTGCTCCGGCAGCCAGCCATGCAAAATAACCGTCTCTTGTCTTTCGTCTCTTTTGTCTTGACATGATGATGTTGACCATCATCTTAACCCGTTGACTATCCTCTCTGCTTTCAGCTCCTTTCGTCCTACATCTGTTAGGTCTACTCGCAGGGCCTATCGCTGCATATATGCTCCACACGCCATCCAACCACTTGCTTGCTCGCCTCTTCTTCATAGTATCCACGTGACCCCGATGTTTTGATGAGCAACACCAGACACTGCCTTGATGGGGACTTGTAGCATTAGGCAATCAGCCGCCCAGAACTCGCTCACGAATTGGGGACCTCTGTCATATATCACCGTGTCCTTGCTAAACCATCTCTCGACAAGCATGTCGGCAGTCGTACGGCTATCCGCCTTGTCGGTGGCGACGATGCGAACTATTTGGGTCAGCCGATCGACAATGGCCAGGATGTTCTCACTGCCGGCCACGTCACCCGGGGGTAGTTCGGCCACGCAATCCATAGAAATGACCTTGCCATGAGTCTGAGATACCGGGAGTGGACGTAGTAGGCCATGCTGTCGTGGGCCGCGCTGCGACTTTGGGCGTTTGCAGGTAAAGCAGCCTTTGCAATAGTCTTTTGCTTCGTCCGACATCTCCAGCCAGTAGTACGTCTGTTGTAGTATCTTAGAGCCTTGAGCAGGGCTGGGGTGTCCTGCCAAAGCCGAATCATGTGCGTATTCGAGGAGATAGTTGCGTGCGTCACCAACGTTCGGCTCCCTGGACTTTGCCTCCGTAGGCTAAGCTGCCATCCTGCTCTCCGTAATCTGCCAGTGTTACGTGGTTAAGATGTGACTTGCCCTTCCTCAATGCCCCCATGACCTCCTTCCTGGACTCGTTTGTCGGCGAGGTTTCCGGTTGTCTCGTCCAGTAGCTACGCGTTTCGCATGACACTGCTCATGTCTTTCGCTTCCTTGAGTGCGACGAACGTTTTTCTTGCTTCACATGTCCATCGCCAAGATACTGGCTGACCCTCCGCATCTATTGACTTGGCAAGCTCATATAGTGGCTTAGCTAGTTGTTCAAAGCTTCGTATTAAACGTCTGTATACATTCGCAAACCCTAAGAAGGATCGCACGTCTTTGACGCACGTGAGTATCTCCTAGCTAGTACTTGCGGCTACTTTCTCAGCGCCCATTCGAATGTGGCCGGGACGGTGTGGTGTTGCCGCTTCAACAATCAATCCCAAACATTTGACGATATCCACCTCCAATTCACACTTGTCGATGCCTAGTTCTAGGCCGGAACCCGACAATCGTTGCAACACCTTTCGTACGTGTTCCTTATGCTCTCGACGGTTATTGCTGAAGAAACGCAAATCGTCCACGTAGCGAGTTGGAACGACATCGAGATAGTCGTACATGACGTCGTTGATATACCCTTGCCGGCTCGATAGGGCGTTGGCTAGTCCAAAAGACATCACCAACCACGAAAGTAAGCCCCATCTTGCGCGGAAGGCTGTCATCCGCTCATTTCGGCATGGACGTGTGTAGCTTCAAGGTGTGATTTGATTACAGCCCGTAAGGACCTACAAGACATCTGCGTACATTTCTCCCCCATAGAATGCTTCCCTTCCCCAGAGAAGCTAGCCAGTTTAATATTTGTCATGTTGGCCCATTTTTGTGTTTAGCAGCAGCAGCAGCAGTGGCTGCCGCTAAGCTCTCTTTCAGTCTACGGTCACGACATTGCTGTAGACTGGGGCTTTTCCCGAGTTGTCAGGGTCGGAATATTCCAGGAGATGATGAGTGCGGAGGTTATCGTCGTCGGTGCCACGGTCGTCCGGGGTGATGGTTAAAGCATTTCCTCCGAGACGGGGGCGCTGGAGGATCATCTTCGCAGGGTGACTGTATTATTGCTGATACTCTCTTCCACATCTCGAGCAAAACTCAGCCTGAAGGCGGCGAATTCACTCCTTCTTAGATAGTCCAGAGTTTTCGAAGCCCCTGCCAGAGCTTCCATCGTTCGTGGTGCTTTATCATCCTCCGTGACCCTTGGTGTAAGACGAGCGAGTACGGAACGCGTCAATTTCCATGGCGGCACTATCATTGGCGGTGGTCTGCACGGGTGCAGCAGTGGGTACGGAAGCAGAATTGGGCGTCGCGTGGTGACTGTAGCTGGCGATGTTGCTCGGGACGTGCCTGTGGATCGCTTGCTCTTTACTAACCAACGACTGAATCCGGACAACCATCTGGGTGAAGGAAAGCTTCGGGATCTCGGGCATGACGGTTTTGAGGTTGTTACGGAGAATAGGGGTCAGCTTGACCCAGAAGTCGTGCTTGTGCTTGTCAAGTTGCCTTCCCAATTCAGCACAGAGGCGCTGAAACTCGGCGACAAAAAACATGAAGTCCTGGCGACGTTCCATCTGAAACTTTTGAAGCTCCCGCTGGGCGGTCAGAGTGCGATTAGGATTGCCGAAGGCACTCTCAAGAACCTCGAGCAAGTCTTCCCAGTCACCGTTGGGTTTATCCGGAATCTCGATAGCTCCACCCTTTCCATGTGTGGAGATATCTGCTTGAGCGCGACGCCGGTAGTACGTGACATGAGGTACGTAAGACGACCGTTCCACGTCTTGTAAAGCCTACTGTCCAAGCTCATTTTCAACTGCATATTTATTTTGAAATCCTGCCACTCTTTCTTGTCTCCCTAGAACTTGTCCGGGTCTGCGATGAGTTTGACCTTCTTCGTGTTCTGACGGTCCACTAAGTCGTAGCCGATGGCAAATGGGCTATTAATATGTGGGCGATTGGCGTAGTTGGTGATGTTGGCATTCGCTTCTTGGAGGCGGCGGTGGAGAGTAGCGATTTTGCTGCGGGGTTGCTCCCACTGCTGGGCACCAGCGCGGTTCTCGCCCTCAAGCCTTGCCTCATACTTGAGTGAACCGTAAATCCAGGTGTACAGCTGATTGGTATGGTTGGGCGCGGATAGAAGCCAGTTGGCGAGCTCGGCGGTGCTTTTCAGGGTGAGAGTGTCCGAGAGCTTGATTGGCTCCCATTGCTTAGGAGGCTCGGGCCCGTTGTTGAAAGTGTTAGTAGGTAGGCCGCCGCCATTAGTACGTACTCCATGCCTAGAACAGGCAAAGAGCAGATTCCGGTCGTATCTTCGAATCTCATGCCGTTGAAACCCGAAGCAGAGCTGTATCTGGATTCTCGGTTTAATCTGGGAGTGGTGGCTTTTATACTGCGATTCTGCGGCCAAACCAGACGCCGCTCAGTCTCACGGGACCTGGACGTATGATTGTCATGTGAATGTCCTTTCGGCTTGGCGGGCGTAAGAAGCTTCTTCCCTCTGATAGCTCTCCTGAAACTTCACTGCGGCTTCGACTCCAAGTCTTTCCAGTTAAGAGTCCGGAACGACTGGAGCAAAAGTGCAAACGACACTTCGACCGGAGCGTTCTTCCTTGGGCACGCTGTGCAAACAACCTTTGCTCATTTCCTGAGGCTGGTGGAGTCTGCCTTCTGCGTCTTTCGCTGCAATCGCGAAATATAGAATCGTGTCGTCTTTGAGTACTGGTGATTTCCACTGTCACCGCCATCTGTTACTGACGCAATAGTGCCAATTCAGTCAAGGAGACAGACGGTGACTGGACAGTCACTCAGAGCAGTGACCACAGGAAAGCAGAAAACGAAAGACAGTTGCTATTACCCGCAGGCATCAGAGGACTCGGCCAAAGGCGCACGCTCTTGGACTATCCGTCGAGTCGAGGCAGCGCTGGTTCTATGATACCGCGTCTATGAGTTCAGGTCATAGCTGATTTTAAAAGCGGAAATAGCGATTTGAGTGACGTATTTTGGGCGCTGGTTGACTGTCATGTGCAACACCGATCAACTGTGGCATATATAAAAGGAGGTCTTGTGACCGTCAGTTCCTTCACTGATACTCCAAATATCTGGGAGAAATTGAGGTCGCGGGCGACGCGTGATCCTACACTTTCACTGGCGTGATACTTCCTGGCAGACACATACCTGAACTGCCATTTCTTTCGCAGCCTGCTTCTTCAAGTGATCCAACCCAGTGACTAAATCGGGAATATTGCGTATTTCCCGCTATTCATCTTGCTTCTTGGCGGAGCTTTGCAGCATCATTGTCTCATCTCAATTGACAACAACAAACCATCTCGCCACCGTTGCGGTCAGTCAGTCAGTCGCGGGCGAGTAAAGGCGGCAGCAGCGCCTAGATAAACAAACACAAAAGGGACAATGTCTGTATGTAGTCTTGGGCTGGGAAGTGCTCAGCATTGAATTGTTTTCGTTAGAAAACCCATGTCTCGCGTTGCAGATGTCAACTCAGCAGAGAAATTAAGCTCATTGTTCGTTTTAGTCCGCAAAAGAAAAGGAGACATTTCTGGTTGAATTCAGGTCAGTTTAACCCTAATTCTCTCTTTACGTGGCAATGATTGTCAAGCAGCGCTCCAAGCTAGCCTAGAAAAGCCTATTGGGCGAGTTCCGGGGAGGCAGGCGAAAGTAAACAGGAACGATGCTTGAATTCACTGAATCTGAAACTAACGTCGATGCTTCTTGATTCTGCAAAGCGGGATGAAGAGTGGAGGGTTTTATATATCAGCGAGTTTCCCCTTGCCCTAGGTAGTATACGTGCTCATTAACTCAACTGCCTAATTGGGAGATGACCTTATGGCTTTGAAACTTGCAAGCAGGCAAATCGCAAATAGGCAAGAGGCACCTTCTCTACTTGAGATTGGTTTATTGTAGAGCAGTTTCAAGTTACAATTAAGAATGGCTGCTTGAGTGAAAATGCATCCGGCCGGCTCAGCAACTCAGGAATCAAATGCGCAAAGACAAAGTACAGTCCGAATATGATATAGCTGATTGAAGCAAACAAAAATCTCTTGCTTGCCACATTGCAGGGTATCGAGACTATTGTGCTTGGTTTCTGTTCTCCGGGATCAAGTGAAATGTCTAATAGGGCGCGTCCAGTAAAAGGGAGGTAACGGAATTCCCCGATATTTTTTTTCATCTTATTGCTTGCAACGAATCTCACTAGAAGATGCTGTATATCTAAATTGTACATTATCGGCTGAACAAACAAAACAGACCCATGGTCAATCCTATTCAAACCGTAGAAACAGAACTTTTTCGGCCGCAGAAGCAACAAGTTAGCTTCCAGCAGATCGAGCAAGCAGGCCGAAGTGTTCATTGTCTACATTTCTGCCAGTCTTCTGTATTGTGTGGTTTGTATTTGAAAGAGGGACCATGAATACTAGTCCAGTGACGGTGGCTTTAATACCATTAATGAGTTGACCACGCGAGCAGTTGGCTGGAAGAAGGAGCGACTTGGCTGACGCCCAACTGAAGCCACGACCAGTGACCCCTGACCTGATGTCACGCACTAGTAGACTCCACTCTGATGCTTCTTGGTGCCCTTGATAAAATCAACGGTCAAAAGTTTACCCCTGAAATTCACCAACCTACCCATTTCCGGCGTACCAACAACACAACGACCACGCAACACGCCCACGAAGAAGATTGCGTCAGGAGATAGCCGCGCGCGTTGGACCGCGCGTACGGGCACGTACAGCTCACTGGCCAAGACCAGATTTGGCGATATTGATGGCGGTGGCCTACTCAACCTTGGCCCCAACTTCAACCTCAGGCATGCAGCAAGAAGACAGGGGACAGGACTAGACTGTCCGTCCACATATCAGTCACAAAAGCTGCGGACAGAGCATAGAAGGACAAGTCAAGCACATAACCCGATAGGATAAAATATGTACACAAGGAGTTGTGATTGTTTTACTACCTCTCTCGCCCGCTCGCTCTCCTTTTTTGGCTCCGCTCAGCCTTCCCCATAGCCTCGTCCCCCGTCCAATCGATGCAAGTGGAGAACCAACCGAGGCAAAGGTCAGTGCGATAGATGGCTAAGTAGGTAGGTAGGTGCAGGACTTTTTGGGTTTGTACTCGCCAACTGACCGCGTGCTCTCCCTCCACTTCATCCAGCTCCTTGATCTCCCCGTGTCCCCAAATCTGTCTGTCTTCCTTCTCTCAACAAACAACCCAGCCACATCCCCGCTGGCTCGACATGTACATGTACGTAGCTCAAGGAATGTCGAACACGGGCTTAAGCTTCTTGATGAGCGCCCACTCGTCCATCGAGACATCGGAGCGGTAAAACTCCTTGAGCGTGTCGATGCTCTTGCGCGAAATGTGCGAGTACAGGATATCCTTCTCTTCGAGGTGGCGGCCGTACAGGGGTTGGTTGGCGCCCTCAATCTTGACGGCAACGCTGGGCTGGCCCTTCTTGCAAATCTGGAGCTGCTTGTGGTCGCGCTCGATCGAGGCGACGCGGCCCAACTCGACGAAGATCTTTTGCTTGGTGGTGGGGTCCTCCTTGACGGCACAGATGGGCGTAAGCACGCGCAGGTTGCCCTCGATGACATCGACACCCAAGACGATGGGCTCGCGCTTGTTGAAGACGGCGACGGGACGCAGCACGCAAGGGAAGACGGCCGACATTTTGGATTCCTCCTTGCGCTGTTCCTCTAGCTGCTTCATGTGCGCGACAAAGTTGTCAAACAAGTGGTAAATAATGTCGGCCTCGAAGATCTTGATGCCGTTGGCGTCGGCATACTCGCGCGCTTCCTTGTCGACGCGCACGTCGAAGCAGAGCATGACAGCGTACTCCTTAGCCTTTTCGAGCATCACACCGCACTGCATCACGTCGCGCTTGAACACAGGACCAATGGAGATGTTGGCGACGGGAATTTTGCTCTGCTTGAGGAACTCGAGCAGCGCTTCGAGAGATCCCAGCGTCGACGCTTGCACGCTGACTCCGCGGCCCGTCTTGGAGATGCGCGATAGCAGGTTCTCGAGATCACCCATGACCTGGACACAGTTAGCAAATCGCTCAATTTGATGCGTGTGACACTGACCTCCTCCTCGAGATCTTCCTCGTCGTCATCAGGCCCGACAACCATGAGACGAGAACCGGCAATGGCGTTCTCAAATCCATCGGCCGAAATCTTGACACCCATGGCGGCCTTGATTTCCTTGTTGTGCACGTACTGCGACTTGACACGCAGTTCCTTCATCTCAGCTGGAGTCAAAAGCGCACGGATGTTGGTACATATGGCGCCCTGGGTACCACAGAGCACTATCCTGTCGCCTTCGCGCAAGACACCGTTGGAGAGAATAACATCAATCGTGGTACCAAGACCCTCAACGACCTTGACCTCCAAAACGGTGGCCTCGACCTCGGAGAGGTACATCAGGCTGTTGGTCATACGCTCCTGGGTCAAAGAGGTGATGAGCCTAATCATGTCGGGAATACCCTCGCCAGTGTGCGCCGACGTGGGCACGAGCGAGACATTCTTGGCGAGCGACTTGTTCTCGTAAAATAGTTCCGAGTTGAAACCTTGCTCGGCAAAGGCGAGCTTGGTCTTTTCGAGACGGTCGCGGAACTCGTTTTGCACGGCCTTACCTTGGAAGGAGAGTGACTCCTTGAAACCGTTGTTGTCAATCTTCTTCCAGCCATACAGACGATCAATCTTGTTAAGGGCGACAATGAAGGGTGTCTTCTTCTCACGCAAGAGCCTGATCGACTCGATCGTCTGCGGCTCGAGACCGTGCATAATGTCGACGACGAGAATGGCAATGTTGCAAAGCGAGGAACCACGGGAACGGAGGTTGGTGAAAGATTCGTGACCAGGCGTATCAATAACGAGCAAACCGGGAATCTTAAATTCAAACTTGCCATCCTTGTTGACGACGGCAGTCTTCTTCTTGAGAGCGTCGACGGGGAAGTAAGTGGCACCAATCTGCTGAGTGATACCTCCAGCTTCGCCCTCTTGCACGTTGGTCGAACGAATCTTGTCGAGCAGCTTGGTCTTGCCGGTATCGACGTGACCGAGAATACAGCAAATGGGCGAACGGAGGTTCTCCTTGGAACGAGCAGCCAGAGCAGCCTCGTGCTGCTGCTTCCGGCGCTCGGCAGCCTTTGCCTTGCGTTCGGCCTCTGCCTTTTGCACTGCAGTCTGCTCCTCCTCAGACTCCGAGTCGTCTTCAGAACCAGACTCTGATTCCGATTCCGACTCGGACTCGCCGGCGTTGCCGTTTGCTTGAGCCTTGCCGTTGGCGGCCTTCTTTGGCCGTTCTTCCTCGTCGTCAGTCTCAGCGTCCCAGCTATCCTTGACAGGCTCCTTGGTGACGCCCTCCTCCTTGTCCGCAAGCGCCTCCCAGTCCTCGAGGTCGTCGTCCTCCTCCGCTGCCTTCTTAGCCTCGGCCTCCTTGCGGGCCTTTTCTTCGGCAGCGGCCTTCTCTTGCTCCTCAATCTTGAGCTGCTCGAGCTTCTTGCGAGCCTCTTCTTCTTTGGCCTTGGTGTCCTCGACCGGAGGAGTTTGGGGACCCTTCTTGCCGCCCTTCTTCTTCTTGTCGTAGACGGGCTTCTTCTTTGCGTCTTTGTCTTCGAGACCGGCAACCTTAGCTTGACCAGTTTCCAAGAGCTGCTTCATACGAAGCTGCTCCCGCGCCTGGGCCTCCTTTTGAGCTTTGGTCATGTACTTGCCCTCGCGCTTGAGCTGCTCAATCTTTTCCTTCTCCTTTTGCTTCTTCTGAGCCCTGGCCTCGGCCTTCCTTGCCTCTTCTTCAGCGTCCAGGCGTGCCTCTTCTTCGAGGCGAGCCTTTTCTTCGGCCTCAAGTCGAGCAATCTCCTCCTCGCGACGCTTACGCTCCTCTTGTTGCTTCTGGAGCGCAGCAAGTGCGGGGTTGAGCTTCTTCTTCTTGCCTCCAGCGCCGGGCTTTTCGGGCTCAGGAGCAGGGGCAGCAGCAACCTCCACCTTCTTTTCCTCGACCTTTGCAGGCTCAGGCTTCGCAGCCGGCTGCGTGGCCTTCTTCTTCGCAGCATTTTCCTTTTTGCGCTGCTTCTCGCGCTCCTTCTTCTCTCTTTCCTTTTCCTTCTTGGACTTGAGCTTACCGCCGGCGCCCTCATCGTCCGAATCTTCCGCAGCGGCCTGCTTCTGCTGCTGCGCTTTGCCGCCCTTATCCTTCTTGGCTGGCAGGTCAAATTCGTCATCAAACGTCGCCTCCTGCGGGGCCTTGTCGCTCAGGTCCACGGCCTCTTGCTGGGGCGTGGCAGCGCCACTGGCATCGGCAGACGCATCCTCACCCTCGACAAAGTCATTTATTTTGCCTTTTTTGGCGCGCTTGCCCTTGTTCTTGCGGAGAGCCGCCATCAGGCCGCCGGGGCCGCTCGTCTCTTCATCCTCGGCCGCATCTTTTGCGGCCTCGGTCGCCGCAGCTATGGGGTCGATGGTTTCGCCGAGGTCTGCTTCCCAGTCATCCTGGATCTTCTTGTTGCCCTTCTTCTTTGGCGGCATCGTGACGGCGTGTTACGGGAGGGTTGTAGGGGAGACGGATCCTCGGATCGTAGGTCGTTTGGCCGAGCACTAAAATTGCCGGCGGTTGTGCGGGTGGCGACTGACAGTGAAGTCGTAGCCGATGCCAGAGAATTGAAGGTACCGTAGGGGCGAGAGAGACCTAGGTATGTGCCGTGTAACTGGAGGCAGGGAGTGACTCGATGGCTGCGGTCGAGGTGTTGTGGATTTCTCGCAAGC
Source organism: Phyllosticta ampelicida (assembly GCA_020351975.1). NCBI lineage: Eukaryota > Fungi > Ascomycota > Dothideomycetes > Botryosphaeriales > Phyllostictaceae > Phyllosticta > Phyllosticta ampelicida. The sequence continues at coordinate 9,875 of JAIFKG010005209.1, forward strand.
GGTCGGTGACGAAAGTGAAAGTGTGCACCGTAGTGCGTCAGATTTTGGCGGGGTGGTAAAATGCCTGAACCCCGAGGCAACTAAGAGCTTGCTGTATACGCTAGTGCTCGCTCCAGCGGCTACCGATGTCAACGATTCATATGGTCTGAAGGCAAGTCAATTTCGACTCCGTCGAGATGTAATTCACGATTCTTGAAGTCAGGGACAGTGATGCGCCAATTCCGGCACCTTGGTTATCGCAGCTCTTTGTCTTGCTTTTGACTGCACGTACCCGACGACATTATATCATTCCTCAAGAGACTGCGGACTAGCTCATCTGCTTTTGACATGATCGTCTTCTTGATACTCTTTTCTATAATATCCAAGCAACAGAAATCACCTCTTTCAACGGTCGCTCAAGTGGTCGAGTGGACATTTTTATTCCAGTATTGAGAGAAATGACGCCTTCAGATGGCGTCGTATACAATCCCCGCCGCGCTATGATACACTCCCCAGCCGACGCGCTGCTCGACCTTCATCTCAGGTGACAAGATGTCATAGCACGTCCTTATTCCCGCCCCAAGTGACATGGCACCGCCGTTGATTTTGTTGTCAAATGTCCGCTTGCGTCCAGACGCCAAAAATGATGACAGAATTGGTGTGATGCGCTCAAACCACGATTTCACCAGCATCAATGTGATTGGGTAGCCACTTCTTGCCTTGCCTCGTGTCCTCGGCATCGCTCGGCTTCGTATAGTCCACCGGACTGTAGAGGTACCAGCTCTTGAGCGCCGCAGCTGTTGCTCTTATTTTTGCCTCGTCCAGACTTGCGCCAGCATCCTCGCCCAGCTTGTCGGGCCCGCTAAAGACACCCACCACGAATACTGGGGTTCTGCTGCCACGGCCCGTTTCGGCAAGCAAACGTGCAACTGGCGACTCGAAGCCCTCTCTTGCGCACAGCTTCGAAAGATCCCGCGTCGGCGTGCGGAAGTCAAAGAGTGATGCAACGTCCAGATGGCGACTGAGGAAGTGCAAGTGGACAAATTTCCGCGCGGCCTCACGACCAGCATGGACGTATACTGCGCCCACTACCGCTCTGACAAACCTCGAGCATGCCATGTCATGCGCCACTCCGGTCGAATTTGCCGCGCTTTTTGCCCACATTTTCCTGCCTCTTAACCCTCCGAATTGGTCGTCATACACAATCTTGCTCGTATGACTGCGCCTCCAGCCCTGTCCTTTCTGTTCGTTTGGTCTCGAAGTGCCGACGTGGTAACCGAGAAGTTCGGTGCCGGGATCCAAGCGTTTGAACTGCAGGTAGCCTGGGTCGACCTCTCCACCAGGCGCGGCGGCACTTTCGACACCCCATTCAGCTGTGATGGCCCTGAGAGCGTCGGGTCCGACGTACGCTTCCTGAGCCGACATGAGGACAGCAAGAGGCAGCCGCGGGTAGCGGCAGATGATGTGCTCGCTAACGTAGTATCCCATCAGATCTTCGCCAATGGTTGCAAAGGAAGCGTTGTTGAAATCGGGGTGTGGATCGGCTGAGGGGTCGACGAGAGTACGAGCCATGGATTCGAGAGGGACTCGGTCGGGAATGGCAAGTCGTGCGTGCAGAGCGGCGAGTTTGGCTGACTTCCTTGCCGCCGTCCATGGTGGAGATGGATAGTCGTCGGGGGTTATGGGTGAGCTTGTGGAGGCTGGGGCTTCTGTTGAGCCCTCAGATGACTCTTGTGGCGAAGAAACGGTGGATTGAAGGCGTGCGAGGGGTATTTGTCGGAATTGAAGGACGGCGTGTGGCTGTTGGTGTTGTAGAAAAGGACATCTCGGCCTTGGTCTTGCGAGCTGCGCGAGAGAGCGAGCACCGCCCCACATCTCTATCCTTAAACGCTTCATGGGCGAGACTGGGCTGGATAGAGACACGGCGGCTTAGTTCAGCTCCGGTGGGCGAAGACGTGGGGCGCGATAGTGATTGTCAATTGATGTATAGACCAAAATTTCAGATTCCCGTCCGCTCGACGCCGGCGAGTGCCAGAGTCCAAGCGTCTGACTTGGCGCTGTATTTTAACTCTATCTACGGTTAGCTTGCCCGTAAGACTGGTTATCAAGCACAACAGCGTACCGGCCCAAGCTTCCAATCACCGCAGCTCCCATAACCTCGCCTCATCGCCCCCTACGCAATCAACCTTTTATTCGCTCTGCCTTCGCCATGGGAGGAGGTGGCAAGATCCCGTATGCGTCTCAGATACAATTCTCGCCCGTTTTGCTCCTGTTGGGCTTGAATCGCTAACCGAGCCTACATAGATACCCCAAGCACGTCTGGTCGCCAGCCGGCGGTTGGTACGGACAACCCAAGAACTGGAAGGCCAACACTGCCGTCATCGGCTCGGTGCTCATCGGTATTGCCGCGGCGCTGTTTACTACGAGCGCGAATCTCGAATATCGAGACAAGATGCCCGCCCAAGGTCGCTTCTTCCCCAGCCGAAAGTCAGTCCCCCGAACATTTGTCCGAGAAGAGAGCAGATGGCATTAGACACTTGAGCTGATATGATGCAGCTGGACAAAGCAAATTCGTGAACATGAAAAGGCACAGAAGGAGGAATCTTAAGAGCCGATTCCAACTCCAGTCAACCAAACACACTCAGGAATCTCAAATGGTAGAAATGAGGGCCGGACTGTTATTGCGCTTGATTTAATATTTTCAAGAGCGCGGTATTGTTGCCTAGATTCGATCAAACAAAATGCCTCAAGGACCATGTCTACATCTATGTTTGTAGTGAGAAGCTTCGCGTGTACCACCTGATTATGCTTTTTCCACTATTTCTTTATACCTCCTGATTCGGTCTTCTACCCTGTCGCCATTCCATTTCTCTCCGGGCCCTAGCTTCGGCATGCCTTCCTGTTCAATGCAGAAGCTGGCTGCCACATTTCCCCAGACCGCCGCCTCTTCCAAATTTTGGACGCCAGACGAGGCACCACCTCTGACCAAGCCCACCGAGAAGCCTCCTAGGAAGCCATTGCCACCACCAGTCGGATCCACAACCTTGGATGGATCTTGGTGGTATGCAGGCAGCCAGAGCCTTTTGCTGCGTGAGGCAACATAGCAGCCTTCGTTGCCTGCACGCACAACGACAGCTCCACGTCCGTCTTCTCCTATGCCTGATTCCAACCACCGCTCGCAGTAATCCTGGACAGCTTCTCTGTCCACACGGCCGTTTGACTTGGTGGTGCGGTGGCCGTAGAAGCCACCGAGCTCCGCGTGGTTGGGACTCACAACATGCACATGCCGTAGTGCTTGAAGACAAGTTTCGAGTTCTTCCGGTGTGCATAGGTCTGGAACAGGCTCCCAAATGAAGAGGGGTGAGTTGAGCGATCTTCCTGTGTGCGCAGAAAGGTCCTTGCGGCGCCGGAGGATGTTTACAGCAAGATCGAGGGCTCGAGAGGACGAGCAAATGAGATGGAAGGATTTTGATCTCAACAGATCGTCGTTGAGAGAATCGTGGTCGATTCGAAGCTTTGGGGTAAGATATTTGAATTCTGAGAGAACTTGGTCAAATACAGACATAGAAAAATGTGAGAGCAAGTAGTAAGGACTACCCACGTGGAACGCCAGGTGGAAGGAAGTGGATTGTGCCCTACCTCTATGCTCGTTTTCGCCATAGCCATTCCAACCTCTGGTAGTCAGGCGGTTTGGCGTCTGCCTAAACAGACAAGAGGTTTTCCATGATTCGATCGTCTCGCGAACTTGGGATGGAAAGTCGGAGCCCTCGTCAACGATCCAACCCACGGATTTCGACAAGGGCGGGGGAGACATGATGCGCGCGCCCATGGCCGAGTAAGCACCGGCGCCGCCGATTACATCTTTGACGTTTGGCTTGGGAGGCAGAAATTCAATGTCATCTGCAGGGCACGCACTCAGGAAAGGACATAGCTAAGTTGGGGTGCTGGAGATGGAGACGCGGTACCAAGGATGAACATTCCCAGGCTCACAAAGTCGATGGCAGGGGCATCGTCGTCGGCCATGTGGATGTAGGAGAAGCTATCGAGCAGGGTCGACACGGGGAGAGGGCTTTCTGAGGAGTTTCCTTGCATGAAGACGGCGGTTCCGGTATCACTTGTCTTGTGGTGATGAAGTCGGTCCTCGTCGACGCGGCGCCAGCCGATCGACCTCCCGTCGGCGGCAGCGCAGCAGGGAGTGCCCAAGCTCGGAGCAACGCAACGCTGGGGACACCACCTGTCTCTGTCTCCCCTTCGACTTGACTCTACGTACCCGTTGACCAAACCACTTCAAACTTCTGCCTGTCCTTTGCGTTGGCTTCGGTTTCTTTCATCCAGCGCCCTTTGACCCCGCTTGCCTGTCTCACCTCTCGTCTGCCGCCTCTGCCTCTGCCTCTACCTCCGCCGCCGCCGCCGCCTCACCACCCACGACCCTTCTTGAAAAGGACATCTCTCCCCGGAGGCGCATCCCCAAAACCCCATCCAGAACCTCATTCTCCCCTCCAAGCGAGCTCCACGGCTGCTCCTGCCCATTCCGCGTCCGTAACACCTGCGGCCGACTCTCCGCGACTGCCGCCATGGCGCAGAACAACATGCATAACCTGACCACCCTCATCAAGCGGTAATTCAACACCTCCCCCCTCACAAAATGGCCTCAGCATTGGACAACAACGACAAGGACCGCCTGCACCGCAGGCCCTCTCAGTCCAAGGCTGCCTTTGTATCAAAAGACGAATTCACTAAGCTCGCAATCAGACTCGAGGCCGCAACATCGCGCTTGGAGGACATTGCCTCGTCCACCTTTGAAAAGACGGGCGTTCCCAATGCCACCACTGGCGTTGTCGCAGCCGCAGCCGCACCCCCGTCCGCGCCTGCCGCGCCTGCCTCTATCGTTCCTGCAAAGAACGAACTCCCTCCTATGATCGAGGCATTCGACGCCCTGATTGACACCGACTTGAAAGACTTTACGGACCGGAGCAAGCAATTCGGCGGAACCATCGCCGAACAGGTACATTCGGATGAGCCGTATGGGAGTTCATTGCTCTAACAATCGATTCCAGTCCCAAGCGCTCGCCGAAGCGTTTGCTGCTCAGCGCCAGTACCTCCTCGTCTCGACCAAGGCTAAGAAGCCCGACATGACGTCGACTGCGTTTTTGGAGTTGCTCAAGGACCTCCAGAGCGCCATTGAGAAGGTGGACCAGATCAAGCAGGTCAGCCGGGAGCCAGAGATCAAGAACCACCTCACCATGGTCGCTGATGGCGTGGGCGTGCTTGGCTGGGTGACGATAGACATCAAGCCTGGTGACACCGCGGCGGAACTCTTTGGCGGCGCTCAGATGTACGGCAACAAGATTCTCAAGGAATACAAGGAGAAGTCGGTCTCACTCTCTTTTGGATGGCCCAGGAACTAACAGAGGATAGGGAACGGACCCATGTGGAATGGGTGCAGTCCTTTTACAAGCTCTTCAAGTCACTCATTGTATACATCAAGGAGCACCATCCCAAGGGCGTGAGCTTCAACCCCAATGGAATCGACGCTGCAGAAGCCCTCCGCCAGATCAATTCCGATGGTACCAACGGCGTTCCTACTCCACCTCCAGCCCCTGGC
>JAIFKG010005212.1:0-10820 GCA_020351975.1 Phyllosticta ampelicida
CTCCTCCTCCCCCCGCGCTCCTCCCTGCTTCCGTTCCGCCCCGGCTCTCGACAACGCAGCGATCCCAGGTCGAAGTTGAGCCGCCCTGCTCTCGGCAACGCAACGATCCCAGGTCCAAATCGAGCAGCCACCAAGTGCACACCTTGCACAGCTTTCACTTGCCAAAAGAAATGGCTTCCATCGACTGGCAGACCGCCGTGGCCAACAAACGTGCCGCTAATGCCTCGAAGATTCCCGCGGCATGGAAGCTGCCTGCCTCGTTCCTCAGCTCGACCAATGCGTCCGCCGACACTTCAGCCCGGCTCATCGCCAACGGCGCCATACGCGCCAGCGGCGTGCTGAGCGAGCGAGAATGGGCGTTGACGGAGGAAGGCACGGCGACTGAATTGGTGCAGAAGCTGAGCGTGGGCGAGGTCAAGGCAGAGGAGGTTGTCACGGCGTTTTGTAAGAGGGCGTGCGTGGCGGGGCAGCTTGTGAGTGTTCTCTCTTTTCTCATCTTTTTGCTTTGGTTTAGGAGGTTTTCCAGGGTGCGAAGAAGGAAGGTTGTCGGTTGATGAAGAATTTGCGGGGGGAGTTGCTGCAGGATAGTGTAACGAAGCGTTAAAAAAAAGGGGGTGGCAGTCCACAATGGGAGGACTAACCCCTTGCCCTTTTGCAGACAAACTGCCTCACCGAAACGCTCTACGACTCCGCGCTCGAGCGTGCCCGCTTCCTGGACGACTACCTTGAGCGTGAGAAGAAGCCATTTGGCCCGCTGCACGGCCTACCCATAAGCCTGAAGGATAGTTTCAACATAAAAGGCGTCGACACCAGCATTGGCTACGTGTCGCTCCTGAAACGCGGCCCGGCGAAGCGCAATGCGCCGCTGGTTGATATGCTCCTAGACCTAGGCGCAGTCATTTATGTCAAGACCAACATACCGCAGACACTGATGGTGAGTGGGCAGAATGGAATCTGCTTCTTGGGAGATGCTTTATGATAAGCTGACTAGACTTCAGAGCGCTGACTCGGACAACAATATCTTCGGCCGCACGCTCAATCCGCACAAGACGTGTTTGAGTGCTGGTGGATCGTCTGGTGGTGAAGGTGCGCTCGTGGCCTTGCGAGGGTCTCCCCTGGGCATCGGTACCGATGTTGCGGGGTCAATCAGAATTCCGTCATTCGCGAACGGCACTTATGGCTTCAAACCAACGGCGGACCGCATCCCGTTTGGTGGCCAAGTGCATCCAGCCCTACTTGGGTCACCGAGTGGCGTCATGCCATCGGCAGGCCCTCTGGCCAACAGCCTTGCCGACTTGCGTCTCTTGATGAAGGCCGTCATTGACGCCCAGCCATGGACCTATGACGGCTCTGCATCCACCGTGCCCTGGCTCGGCGGATTGCGTGGTGATTCAGAGAGGGAGATGGCCAACCGCCCACTGGCGATTGGCCTGCTGCCAGAGGACCCGGACGCGCCGCTGCATCCGCCTGTCAAGCGTGCGTTGCGCGACGCCGCGACGGCGCTGGAGAGCGCTGGGCACAAGATTATCCCGCTTTCGTTTGTCGAGGAGGAGGGCGTACAACACGCCAACAGTCTGGCGTTCAAGTACTTTACCAAGCTTGATCCGCTCGAAACATCCAAACAGCACATTCTCAAGAGCGGCGAACCGGTCGTCCCGAGTGTCGCGGCAATTATCGCACTCAGCAAAGGCGAGCTCCCTAGTCTGTCGATAGATGAGCTGGCGGCCTTGAATGTGGCCACGGCCAAGTTTATTGACGCGTGGCGTACTTTGTGGGTGCAAAAGCGACTGGACGTCGTGCTGGCGCCGGCCGCGCAGAATACCGCGGTCAAGCACGACCATTTTCTTTTGCCGCCGTACACAGTGATATGGAACCTCTTGAACGTAGGTTGTCCGGAGGAAAACCACAGTATCTCGGTGCTGACTTTTGGACCACAGTATCCGGCGGCGATTTTGCCAGTCGGAAAGGCGTCAAAGGAACTTGATCCTGAACCGATGATTCTCGGTGACCGTCGCAAGGGCCCTGATTGTAAGACCGATCTTCTATTCAAAGCAGAGGACAAGGGACTAACAAGCACAGACAACCCTGAAGATGTCGACGGTGCGCCTACGGTTATCCAGTTGGCCGCACCGACATTCCACGATGAAAGGCTGCTGGCAATGGCTGGCATAATCGACGAGACGCTGAAGACCAAAGCTTCTCGCTCGTAGCATCCTGGAGAGACGCCAGCTGCGAGGGGGGGTGGGGGCAACTAGAACTGATAGAATGATCGAACGATGGCATGAGATGTGGTTGCTGTGCGATCAAGGGACGAGCAAGCCACGAGCAAGCCACGACCAAGTAAACCTCTTCAGGAAGCTGATAGAATGTTCTTTCATCCAATGTAGACCACGAGATGCGTCCTTGTTCCACGTCCAGGCCACGCCGAATCAACATGACTTGCAGCCGAATTCAGCAGAATCAAAGCCACTCACACCGCTCCGTCGGTAGTTTGGTAAATCGATGTCGTCTCCCACGTGTACTGGGCACGTGGATGCTGACGTTTGCGGAAGGACAATCTCGGTATTTTCGGCAGCAACGAACGTCGAACGTCGCGACGTGTTTGTGCCACAGCGACTTGGCCGAATAGGGACAAGTGATCAGTCAGTTCGTCAGGAGCAGTCAGCCCCAAGGCGTTTCCGGAGAAACCAGACTCACCAGCCAGCCAGGTGCCAGTCCCGCCGCAACCGGACAATGGCGTTACCGTCTAGTACCTTGACGGATGCTGACGTCAGGACTCACTCCGGGGATGCAGGAACTTCACCATCGCAGTCACCAGTCGTCGGCCGAAGACGGACAAGCGATGCCGTCGTCGTCCCTGAGGATGCGACTGGCTTGGGATTCCAGGGGTAGGCCTAATGGCAAGCAAGCGAAGGTGCCCGCACTGGGTTGCTGCTTGGCACGTCTGCTCCTGGTTGACAGGCTGACTCGCCACGGCGGCAGAGACGAGCGTGTTTGATTGGGCGAGGGAGGAATTGGCACTTTTCGGTGGGATCCCGTTGCATCTGTCTGCCGGCTCGACTGCATTTGGGTTGACGACCGCAGTCCTGGCGTCTGTCGGTTCGGCAATCGCCAGGCGAGCCCGAGGAGCAGCGTGTGCAGTAGCGCGCAGACGTACCCTTAAGACAGGCGGAACGACGCGAACCAACGACGCGAACTCGGCGCGGCGCAGCACGGGTAGCGCGGGAGGAAAATGGCCCAACCACTCGACCTTGCAGCAGGTGGTGGTGGTGGCGGGCATCACGGTGAGAGGTGTTGAGGCTGCTGCTTCAAAGTATTCAAGACGGTAAGGCAGGTGTGGCGGTGAGGCCTTGATCGCCTTGATCGAAGTCGAGGAGATCCTGGACTGAAGGAGTCGGAGGCGGTGGTGTTGGCAACTCGTGCCATCCCATTCATTGGCGCGAGCGTTGGATGAGACGCTCGTTGGTCTTCAGTTCCTGTCGGTGGACATGGCTGCTCGCCTCTCGTCGACTGGCTGTCCCAGTCTAGGCCGGATGTCGGCAAGCGGCACACGTCGTCGTCGTCGTCGTCGCCGTCGCTGTCGCCGTGGCCGTGGCCGTGGCCGTCGCCGCCTCGGAGCTCCCGCCTTTTGGCAGCCGTGAACGGCGGCTGTCGTCGTCGTCGGCAGCTTCGCGGCGCTGTCGCGGCTCAGTTTGCTAAAACGGTTCAACTTGGCGTTTCATCGACTGACCGCGGTATTCCATCTAGTCGCTAGCTTCGGGAATGGCTGGTCTGTACACGAAGGCCCTCTTCAGGTGGGATGCTTGGCGCATCATGTCCGCTGCCTGCCAAGCCTGCTGGTCCGAGGCTGTTGGGCGGAAATTTCGTCAGCTGACGTCACGCCCTGTCTGCTTCCTGCACAATCGAATTTCTAGACGTTGTCTTGCAGAAGCAGCCGCGTGAAGGATTGGGCCTATGGCGCTTGTACCTTGCTGCTCGGCTTTGATTGTTTATACGCCAGCCTAGGAACTCCACATTCAACCGTTAAATTAGATGATGCAGTGCCGCGTCGTGCTTTGATCCTGCAAAGACGTGGGTCAATGTCAATACAATTTATGCCTGCTAGGGACTGCTAGGGATAGGGGCGCCCAGTTTTTTATGCATTGGCATGGCTTCGGCCTTGCAATGAGCCATTGCATTCCCCAAAGAGTCCCGCCCAACGCAAAAAAAAAGGCCCAAGGTTGTGGGCAAGCCAATCGAGGCTGCTGACATGAAGCGGGTCCCCCAAGGAGACTCTGCAATTGGATCAACGCAGGTAGCCGTTCAACAACGAGTCAAGCACCGACCGTTACAGCGTCCAGCTCGTTTACTACCCCGCGAATGTGGAATGTGGAATGTGGATTCGTCGCCGGCGTCCAACACGATGAACGTAGCTTGTTGGATAGTCGGGCCGTTGGTAGCGTCCCAGATTAACAAGACCTTGCGGCTGCGGGAGCTCAGGGAGTCGTCCTTGAGACGGAAAAGTGCATGCATCTGGACCTTTCCAAACATGTGAAGGTTTGCCCCAGTGGTTTCGGGCGTCTTGTGCAGGGCTCTGAAGAGATAATTGCGCAGGACAGCGGGTTTGCGCGAGCTTGTCGGCCAGGGCTTCAGCAGGCATGACGAGAAAACTCTTGTCAGCGGCAAAGACTTGTGATTGGTGGCATTGGGTCCGATAAAGTTCCGCTTCAACGCGACCAAGAGCGATGGCCGTATCGTATTGCGCTGATGTTGGCCAAAACAGGAGGGTAGGAGGGTGCAGTGCCAAGAATTGGGGATATCGGCGCTCAGTCAGTGGAGATGACGGAAGATCATCACTTAAAAAGGAACCTCGTCGTACGGATCACGGAATACGGATTACAAGACAAAGCCCACGGCGCGGCGGGCTCGCGGGCAGCATCAACGTCCAACCGCGACAGTGGAAGCATGCGCTGCCAAGTGTCTATCCTTTAGCCTGCTTGCGCTCGAGTCGCCGTCTCACACAAGGCGGCCGAAGGATAACAGAAGGCTCTGGACTTGCTTGGCCAATCGACATGTCCGCACAGAGGAAGCGCGGCAAATGCATCGCCGGATCAGCAGTCTTGGGTGCAGCCTTGCCAAGAGCATGATTCTGGAAGGCGAGTTCGAACTTCGAACATGGAACCCCATCGACGACCACAACCACAACCACAACCACGCGCAGGGCAGCATGACGGCTCCAGGAGCGTGTCAAGCCTGAATGGGGAAAAGTGAGGCTGAACGAGTGCTCCACGGGCGGCCACGGACCGACCGACGGCTGACGTCGAAATCATGCCCGACGGGACGTACAAGGCGCGTGCCAATTGCCCCAAGTCGGCCTCTGGTCACTCCGGATTTCAGTCTGGGGAAAACAAGTCATCAGGGCGTTCGCAGGGACGATTGCTGGCGCAGTGCAAGCAGCACCTGGATCCAAGGGGTCCAAGGGGCAAGGGAGGGAAAGGGAGGCAAAAGATAGGCTGAGAGAGGAAGCTAGGAGGCGTAGAGTGATGTCAAATGTTGCATTGGCGACCTTGGGACGAGCCGCCCCAGACTCTGCACCGATGGGGATCGTGGTGTAGGCATGCAGGACGTGAGAGGCTGGCTGTGGTGGGCATGGGGGCTGCCGCGGCGAATGCAGCGGCCCTGCGCAGCGCAAGCGACGCAGAGCGAACCACAGGCAAATGCTCTCGGGAACCGCACCTGGATCAGAGCTGAGGCCAGCCCACGGCGCGTCCCATGGAGAGGGAGTGAGGCTTTAACGGCCGCGGGGAGGGGCGTAGTCTGTGGAATGGCTGATGGGAGCACGATGCTGATGTGTGCCTACGACACGTACACGCTGCACGGAATTGCCGAAGAGGATGTCCTCGACTGCGCAGAGTCTGAGGTTCGGCGGAAAACTGGAGCGTCCAGCTCCGGTCGTTGGCGTTGGCCGAGCGCGATGCGTCCTGACGTACCATGTCACCACTGCCATGACCTTCACAAATCTCGCAATGGGAAGGCGGCCGTGGGGTGGCAGTGAGTTGGTCACGGCAATGACGAGCACGGCGGTGGAGTTGTTTTTATGACACGGTATCGGCTATTCGGCCGAGCCGTGGCGCCCCCCCCCCCTAACTACTTTACCTCAGGGTAACCTCAACTAGATCCGGAATAATCTCTCAAACGCCATTTCGCTCTGCTATCTATGCCCCAGCCTGCTGCTGCTGTGCTGTGTTGCTCCTCCCCTTCCTCCTCCTGCTCCTCCGCCCCTCAACCGCTGCTAAATACTCTGACCTTCCACGTCTCCCGTTCCTCAACACCCGTACCTCTGCTTCCATGGTCCTCTAACCCTCGCCCACCGCGCCGCGTCCCCAACAGCCCGCCGTCAGCGCCTCAAGGCCGTCCATCGCCCGCACCTCACGTCTGGACACGCCTCCGGATCCCGGCATAGCACTGCACGCGCACACAAAAGGCCACGACGCGCCTCTCCACTCGCCCCTCCATCCTTATCCCAAATCCGACCATGTCGGTCGCAAGTTTGCCCACCAGCCTGGACGTTTCCGGCTGGCAAAACGCCAAGAACTGCGATGGCTGCGGAGCCTCGCACCTCCTTGGCGACCAAGCCCTCGAATGTGCGTGTTTCCAAATCTGGCGTCTGCTTAAACGGCGTCGCATTGTTGGACGGACACCGAGCTAAGAGTTAGGCCCAAACTGTGCGCGCGCCAACTTCTACACCGCACGCGCCAAGCCGCCCTCACCGCCTCCCTCGGTAGCTGACTCGGCTTGTTCAATGTGCTCCAAGCACCAAGTACAGTGCGACGCTGACAAACCGCGCTGTACGTCAACCACTGCGAAGCCCGTCCTTCCTTCTTTCGCCGCTGACCAAGTTCCAGGCGCTCATTGCTACGAGCACGATGCCGACCAACCCGACGTCCGCAAAGGCGACAGGGACGACCAGCACCCTGTGCTGCCGCCGACCTTGGAGCCTCACCGCGACTTCATCCAGGGCGTGCGCCGCATTTTCAATCTTTTGGTGCTCATGCGCTATATTCCGGAAAGCGAAATCATCTGGCCGCCTCACGACAAACTCCAATCTGTCCTGGCGCCGCTGGGCTTCGATGCCCGCGTGATTCAAATCCTGTGCCACATTCCTTTTTTGAAAAGCACCGTGGTTCAGAGATCCAGCCCTGAACTCGACCACGGTACCTACGGCATCAACTACCTCGACGCTGGCGAAGCCGAAGACATGCTTGAAGTGTCACGAGACAACGAGATTCTTCTTTTCAAGTCGTGTTCCGATTTCGGTAATTTCTACGTCTACAACATTGATGACAAGAACATGAAACTTGCCACGCCATTTCAACTGTACAGCAAAGAACAAGGCCGCCAGCAATTCGATAATCTCTGCCCCCGTCCTGCCGCCAAAGTGCTCGGCGACCTTGCCGACAGCTTCATCAACTTGACCCTGGTCCCCATGCGAGGCCTCAACGGCTTCCAGCTTTCCTCGTCTCTGCCTGGATCCGACACGGAAATCAAACGATTATACGCTCGAAATGGATGGCCAAAGAAATTCAATGGAGAACAGTTTGAAAAAGACCTCGCGGCCTGGTTTGCAAGGGAAAACCAGAAGGACGGAGATTCGATTGCACGCATGACACGTGTATCGGCCGTTGAGGCGCAAACCGGCGCTCCAAACACAAAAAGCATGCGCAGTACCAGGTCACTCCGCGAACGCCTCCACATGATCCGCCGCAAGTCCGCTTATGCGTGAGAGAAATCATCGCGATGATTGTCACTCCACCACAGTGCCCCGCTTCCAGAACGCGACCACGGAGTGGCTTCCGGACGCGGATTCGACATCGCCGTCGGCGACCCTACTCCGGTAGATGATGCGGCTCGGGTGCTAAATGGCGAAGAGCAACATGACGAGGAACATATGAGCGTTGTCGTCGGAGATGTAGACCCACATCTCCTTGCTCATCAGCTCTCCGTCTGACCCCTGAGTGTACTCGATGACCCGGAACGCATTGCGGGCGATGATCAGGAAGCTGGCGATATAAATAGCCAGCATTTATCGCCGGCGCAACGACCAAACCGCTTCGGCTTTTTGCGCGGGCGTGCGAATGATGCGCAAATGGGAGATGGAGACCGTAACTACAAGGAGTCCGAAGACGACTTGGATGATCAAGTCCGTGATTACGGCATGCTTGCCCAACTTGGCGTCGTCGCCATCTTTGGAATTGAAGATCATTCCACCACCTGGGGCAAGTCGATCACGGCAAAGAAGCCTGTTCCACGGCTGCCTGTACAGAGAAGGAACCAACGCCACCGGCTGACAATATCTTTGTAAGCCAGTCCACTCGGATTATCTAGAGAGACTTGGGCATTCACAACGCAGATGATGCGGCCAAGTACCTTGTATATCGAAGCTGCGGACAGCATTGGGGCCAGCAAGACAATCAGGTTCTGCATGATGTATGGCCAAGTGGCCCAGTTTGGTGTCTGTCGGACGAGGTGAAGCGGCCTGCATACCCTACAATCTCGACTAGTCTCGAGTCAGCGAGGAACCCGTCCTCTTAATGTGTAATATCAACTTACAAATGCCGTCAACATGGAACGGAATACAGCAACACGTCCTGTGTCTCTATATAAACCACCCGTGTGCCAGTGATCCATCGCTGAAGAGGAAGACGAAGACAGCGGCAAGCGCCGTGGACAAGTCGGAGTGATAGAGCATGAATTCTTTTGCCGTTGTGTTCCGTGGGTTCGAACGCAATATAAAACCCCAGGACAGCGCTTGAGTACCAAGGGTCAGGACCGTTCAACACCGACACTGACGAGGTTGTGGTTGAAAATTACTTGGACAAGAGGCACTCTATCAACTTGTAAATTTCCTGTTGACCTCATATTCTAGGATTAGGCAGAAGCGTTCCGAACAGAACCTTGACTGCCCGTATCATTGCGGCTCCTCTCCCAGGATGTCAAGGTGTTGATCGCAAGCCTTATACACGATCTCCCGTTCCGCCCGCAGCCTGCTTATCCAATTCCCAAGCTCGGATTCCCGAGCAACAACGCCTGACGCTACCCGGTAAAACAAGTCGTATGGATAAAATCTGCACGGTTCCACACACTGCGCTCAGACAACAGGCGCGCAAAAACAGCGGACCCAACTACGCCCTGGGAGACGGCAAAATAGCGTGAATTGATGCTGGCCATTGGGATTTCAGTGCCTAGGAAATGGGAAACAATTTCGACGTTAGCTTTCAGGGTCCGATAGGAAAAGTCCAAGCTATCCAAGCTGATCAGGCTAGACAGGACATTGGACGTAGTATGCTGGTAAACAAGTTGAGTCCAGGCTTTGCTACTTTCTCTACACTTGTCTCGGCCACGTTTATATAACGGTGCATAGAGGGCTCGTGACAGCGCATCAAATAGGGTATCGAAATATTGAATACTGCAGACTGATTCCTGATTTCTCTGATCGCCATTGCACACCCCCAGCTAGAACTCTCGAGTTCCTGCTCTCGTGTCCGGAACATGCTCTTGGATTCGGATGACACCATCTACGTCTCTAGCTTCTTTTACTCTCGCAGGCTGGGCATTTTGGCAAGGCTTCATTCACCGGAATCGGGCTCGGTCCCTCCGCGCTCTTTCTGTCAGCTGCTGCAGCCATGTTTGCATCACATACCTCTATTCGAAACGGAGGGACACGTCCGGGCCGAGCAAGATTCCAAGTTTGGACGAGCGTTTCAAACCCGGCTTTCAGTGCAAGGCGCAGTACCTCGTGCATAGCAAGGAGCTTCTTCGCGAAGTATCCCGCCAGTTTCCAGTCGGCAGGTTTCGTTTCACGACACAATTTGGTCATACTGTGGTTGTTTCCGGACACGTCATAGACGATGTCATCCAGAGGCCGGATGACATGATAAGTTTCATGGACCCTGTCAAACACGCTTGTCAACTGAAACAAACCATGAGCATTTGGGCCTCAGCGACTGGCGTTTGAGCAGGACATGCAAGTCGAGGACGCTGGCATCAAGCGTGATCGTTTGGTGACCGAGACCATTCGAAATGGCCTCACGCTCCAATCTGGGTACGTCTGGTACCGCGTCCCCTAATCGTTCCTGTCGGTTGACGATTTAAGTCGCATGATGCCCACGCTTTGCAAGAAAATCCAAAAGGCTCTGCGTGAAGAGTTGCCGACATCCACCGAACAGACGCCTCTCGACATAAGCAAGACTCTGTTGCGCGTCGTGACCATCGCCTCCGGGTCCAAGTTCGTCGCTACCGACCTCTGTCGCAAAGAAGAGTGGATTCACCCGTCGACAGAGTGCACAATGGACGTCTTCATTGCGGTTGAGAAGCTAAAGATCGTACCCTCTCCTCCTGCTCCTTCCTCGACGCCCTCATCAAAGAATCGCAGCGCCTCTCGCCCGTCCCCCTCGTCGTCGGCAAGCGCGTCGCTCTCGCCTCCATTTCCCGCTATCCAACGGCATCACGCTGCCCATCGGCACGCACAATCGCCTGAGCCAAGACCCCGCAAAACTTTACTTAGTCCCCTTCACGGAGAGGCGAATACTACTTGAGCGTTGCCCCAAGTCAATCCCCCGGAAGTGCTTCCGCACCACCCTTACTCCATGCCTGTGGGGCCGTCGGGGGCTTGTCCACAACGTGCACAAACCACCGAATGGCCCACCCCTCTCTCTCTTCTCCACCGCCCAGCAAGAGGGGGAAAAAAAAAAAAAGTGCAAAACGTACAACAGGCGGGATTCGCTGCTGGTCACCCACGCAACTACTAATCGCCCGCAACGTAGCTTGTCTATGGAAGAGCG
>JAIFKG010005216.1:0-19154 GCA_020351975.1 Phyllosticta ampelicida
ACGCCAAGCGGTGGGGTTGAATAAAAAAAACCAAAAAAAAAAAAAAAAAAAAAAAGACACTCTTGCAAGCGTTGGACCCATTGTACTTTATTTGTTAGCTCTATCAACTTACCAAACGGGATGACTGGGGAGAAAATGGTCAAGTGATGGTCAAGAGGTAGGTAGGCAGTAAACGGAGCAGACGCGTCGGAACGATGCTGGCATGCTTGCTGGTCGAAGAAGAGTACGTAACGGGTTGGGGGCAGGGTGTGGGAGAGAGGGGAGCGGAGAAAGAGAGAAGGAGAGAAAGAGAGATGGAGAAGACGTCGGCCGCATTTTCCAGTCTTCAAACAAAAGCACACACACGGAAAAGGAAGAGCGTCAAGCACCTAACTTCACGGCCGTCCCACTTCTATAAACAGTGAAGGCCTCGACAGCTAAAACGAGTGTAATGCCGTGCAAACCCACCAAACGACCTCCCTGACCCTATTCTCGCCCCAGCCTCAAAAAAGTCTCTGCACCAAGTCTCGGCGCTGGATGTCCACCCCGCCCCTGCCTGCCTCGTCTACCCAAGCAACCTCAGTACCTTTATCTTTAATTTACCATGACCACGCTAACCTATATGCATCGTAATAAAACCCCTCATAACTGAAAACTCCATGGCTATGCAGGTGAAAGCCAGTTGTGGTATCTCGATCCATGCGTCCATCACATTAGCTGATCTGTTCCAACCCCCCCTGCCCCCTCCCCAATGTCCATGTGATGTTCAGCCTCTCTGGGGGCCCGGGGGGTTTCCCTTAGTTCCGGACGCGCTTCGAATCCATGGCAGCCCTACCCGCCTCGTGCCAAACGTGGTGCTCTCAGACCAGAACAGGGACTAGATGCTGTCGAACTTCAAACTCCATGCTCCCTGCACTACCGTTTTGATGTCGTGACAGACCGCAAGAAATGGATGAAACGCGCCCACTGCTCTACCGATGGATGAATATTGGCAGCTGCTGGTGACAATGCTGGAAGGCAGCGTCGTGCCAGCTGCAGTGTTCTCAGGGCGCTCCAACAATGACGTGGTGTTGATGCAACATGTTTCTTTTGGACCAGTCAGGCGCCGAGCTTGGCGCTCAGCGCCATGCTGGTTCTTGCTCCATAGTCTCGATGCTCAACCCCAGCCCATACCACCATTGGGACCGCCGCCCGGCAAAGCGGCCGGAAAATCGCTTTCGAGATTCATAAATTCGCCAACGTCAACGTCCATGCCGCCAAAGCCTGTCGCCTCGAAGCCGGGAGGAGCCTGACCCGTAATCTGCTGCTGCTGCGCCTGCGCTTGGATCTGCGGCGCGGCTGCGCCAGTAAGCGTCACCACCTCGTCCGTAGTCATCGGCTCGAGACCGTCGTGGATGCGCGTGTTGCCGGGGACTGCGCGGCCTAATGCGTCGCGCCGCTCAGGCGCCCTCACGCTAACGACGCGCTGCTGTCCAGAAGAGTCGCCACGACCGTTGAGCCATGGGTCCGTGTCGTCAATCGTCCCGCGCCGACGCGCTTCGATGAATTCCGCCTCGGGTTGGATCATGTGGAGCAGGACGTTGGACTCGTACCATCGGCCTCGAATCGCGTCGAGCGTCATGATTAACTGTGGCTTGACGGCATTCACCCTCGACAAACGGTTGAAGGGGAATGAGCATTGGTTGCGGGTCACGAGGTCTTGAGCCATTCGACGCGGGAGGTGGTCAAACGACGGCATCTGCGAGTTGGGCTGTACCGGACCGGTGACGAGCGAGTACAAGTCGCCTCGGACACCAATGCTGCTCCGTTGACCGAGTTCAATGTGCTCAATAATGTCCGTAATGACAAGGAAAGGGTGCGGGACTGGCACTTCAAGCCTCACGCGGACCGGCTCGCCAACCCAAATCTTTTCTGCGCCAAGAAACATGGCGCCCCAGCGGCGCTCCTCAATTTGAGGGTTAGGGCGTGTCGAATTCAGGAGATGAAGGAGGGTCACTGAAACGTCAATGGCTTTGGCAGCCAGAATGCTGCCGTCAACTTCTGCATTGCCCTGCCCGAATTGTCCATTCAGCACAGCCGCCCAATCCACGCTGTGGAAAGAGATATCCGGTCGGTTCTGGAGAATTTCGTTGGTGAGAGGGGGAGGAGACCAGGCGAGCCAAGGGCGCAAAAAACGCTCTTCAGAGTGGTGGACCGGTCGCAATTGCTCTAGAGGGTTTGAAAGAGGCTGAATGATGTAGTTTCGCTCCGGTGTGTGGCCTGAGGACTCAATCATGAAACGGCGGATGACGACGCCCAAACCCCAAGCGTCACCGCGGCTGTGCCACACCACTTCTCCGGGTCTGAAGAGCAGCGAGTTCCAACGCGTATCCACCTCGAAGTCGGGGAACGGGAGAATCGGAAGCCTCGTGAATCGCTGCTGCTGCAAACTCTGGGGAGTGTTCTGTGGAGGCGCCGGGGCAGCGCTCTGAGCTTGGGACGCGGGCTGCTGTCCTTGCGGGGTCGAACCTGAGCTCAGTCGGGCCGCCGGAACGGCCACCATCGGTTGCTTATGACCGGGCCTTGGGTTTAGAGGAGACTGCGCCGGTGTACCAGCCTGCGACTGGGGACCTGGGGTTGGAGTAGCGTTCTCTCTTTTCAACGTCGCCTTCACCGCCGCTTCCCTCTCTTCCTGGAATTCCTCTGGACAGCAAACCTTGCAGCCGCAATTATCTGAGTTCCCGTCTTTGTCTGTGGCTAGCCAGAGGAGGTGGGGGAAAAAGTCGGCGGGACTGCGATACCTCTTCTTCCGGCCCATGGGATGACCGTACAAGTAGGCATCTTGGCGGTCGTGACCACCTCCGGCATGGTTTTTCGAGGCCCGCCTAGAAGAGGGATCGCCGTCATGGGCTCTGGACTTGATGTGCTCGAAGAGGCGAAAGTTTTCGGGAAGATGAACAAGGACTGCTGCTTTGTCTGCGACTTGTCAGCGGCCTTTCCTCAAGTGATATTGGATATGGGATACTGACGCTGATGCTCCGAGCCAGGTGAAGCAAGGACTTTCATGAGCATACCACCCAGCTTGCGGCGCCAGTCCAGATGCTTAGGCTCATCTTCACCGATGGGTCGATAGTAGTCGCTAACGCCGTTTGCGTCGGGCTTGGTGTTGAGCTGCTCGGGCGTGGGCTCGTTCTTTTCGCGTTTCTTTGCGCCACCCGTTTCAGCTTTTCCGTCCGACCTTCGAACGTAGAGCGGATAGTAACGGGTCATGGTGTGGACATTGCGGTTAGGCAAGATGGTGTAGAGTTGGATTGGTGGCGGAGGCTGCCGGGGTTGAGTTGAGGGCATGGTTGGTGCGAGCAGGCGGTGTAGAGTGGCAGAATCGACGCGACGCCAAGCGTGGCCAAATGCCACACACGCGTCGCGTCTTCCTCTCTCTCTCAGACTCACCACCCAACACGCGCTCATTGGGAATATCTACCAACCACAACACTGCAGTGCATTTCCTTCAAATTCTGTCATGCTGACTTGCACAAGCCATGGCTTCTACACCACCGGCTGATTCAACCAGCACCCCTTCGCCTACGTCGCCCACCAAGCCGACTCTGTCGGAGCTTGTAAGCCCATTCCGACTTCAACAAAGTCCAACTTCGGTCACCCATGCAAGGCAATCCATCGGATTCACGTCTTGGTCGCCCGTGAAACTTCAATTGAGCCCATTGAAACATTCCCGTTCCACCTCGGCTTGCCAAGGCGAGGATTCGGCTTCTGCAAATGCTGGCGGTGAGAGCGATTCCGTCGAGTCCATGTCTAGCTTGACTCGGTCTCCTCCAGCGTTGTCTCTACCAGACATTCAAAGCGCAGGTATTTCCGCACCTTTTGAACGCCCACATCACCGATTAGAAGGTATGTCTCCCTGCGTTGCGAGTGCCAACGGCAGCGACACGACAACTTCCGATGACGTCACTCGCATCGTGCCGCCGCTCGGTCAACAAGACTCGAAGACAAGCGCCTCGCCCATCATCATCGATTTGAGCGATTCTGATGACCATGAGGATGCTACGCTGAGCGGCAACACTGGCAGCGCGCAGTTCACTCGAGGCTCAAAGAGAAGCATCTCGCCAATTATTATCGATTTGGGCGATGGTGATACCTCTGATAATGCTGCGTCGAGAGACCTCCGTCCCCACGTGCCAACAAACACTGGAAACAGCTACTCGTCTCCAATCTACCTCGTTTCCAGTGATGACGGGACTGAGGCTGATGACGGCACCTTTACGGGCACCTTGACGGGCACGAACAACCACACTTCGCCAACATATTTGGCCGACAAAGAGACAAATGTGGACGAGACTGGTGACAAACATGTGAAAGATTCGACCATGGTGACTACAGAAGCTCCAACTCCCATTGCCATTAGCGACGAACAAGAGGTTATCTATGGACGCAGTCAGGAACCATGCACTCCCACGAGAAGTTCCCGAGGACCTCCGCCAACGCCCCCGTCCGTCTTGTCACTCATGGGAGGAGCAGACTCTGCGTTGAGTGATTTCGAGACTCCGGATAGTCCGAGTCTCCGTCGATCGGGTCGGACAAGGAATACACCAACAACATACTCGCTGCAAAAGCTCACCAAGCCTGAGAGTGTCACCCCTAGGCGGAGACCCACGATTTGTACCGGCTCAGACTTGGCGTCCTCTCCCGTCCGATCGCCTTTAAAACCGTTGACCGCCAGGAAGCAGGTACGAGATGCAATCGCCAAAATCACCAAAGTCAAACGAGATCGCTTCCTAGCTCATTACAGGGACTTGTTCCTTCCGCTTTTGCCAGCGGACAAGAACTACATCGCATGCTTGGAGAGTCAGGATGGTATCGTTGAATACGTGGAGCTGTCAGAGCAGCCTTCCGGGTAAGTTTTTTTCTTCATGTCCACATTGAAGCTCACTTTCATAGGGTCACTGCCACTTTAAAACCCCACCAAATGATTGGACTGTCGTTCCTGGTTCACATGCACAAGAATGGAATGCCATGGTACGTACCTGAGCCACAGTTTTTGCTTTTGCTAAACACTCCACAGCATCCTAGCCGACGAGATGGGTCTGGGCAAGACTCTGCAGACTTTGTCCTTGTTTCAGTGGATAGAGGAGCAGCGCCAAGAGACAACCGCCGAAAAAAGACCATACCTTGTCGTTTGTCCGTTGAGCGTGCTCAGCTCATGGGTCTCGGAAGCCAAAAGGTGGACGCCGGGCCTCAGGGTCATGAGTCTGCATGGCGGAAAAGCCGAGAGACAACACCTCAAGAGGACTGCAACCAGTCCAGCGAAGACTCCCAGTGGCGATGAAAATAACGAATACAAGATCATTGTCACGACGTACGACACATTCAAGGCTGAGCAGAGCTGGTTCAAGACGGCATTCGTCTGGCGTTATGTTGTTCTCGACGAGGGACACACAATTAAAAACAGCAAGACCCAAGTAGCCAGGGACTTTCAAGGAATCAGCCCGGAGTATCGCCTCGTGTTGAGTGGAACGCCCTTGCAAAACGACCTCGCAGAACTCTGGTCGATCTTCCACTGGCTATTGCCGGATATTTTTACTTCCAAGACTGGCGACCTGTTCATCAAATCGTTCAACCTTGCAAAGGGCAAGGTGAACATGAGCGTCATGGACAGATCGCGAGACTTGCTTGAACTATTGATGCTGCGACGTCTCAAGAGCAGCCCTGGCATCGATTTGGGACTTCCGCCAAAGACAGAAGTCCTCCTCTACGTTCCAATCACCCCTGTGCAGCGTGCACTTTACCTTAGACTCATTACCCATCAGGGCGACATGTTCTTGGATGAAATATTTGCCGACACAAAGACCAAGGAGCAGCCAGTCGCAGCGGGAATGACTCAACCCGCCTCTCTCGCTGCAGTTGATTGTGAGATGAAAGAAGACGAAATCTCGAGCACCGAGAGCAGTAAAAACGACTACTGGCGGCTCAGGAATCTGGTCATGCAACTACGAATGTGCTGCAATCACCCATACCTCCTTCAAGGCATCCAGCCAGATCCTTACGAACTTGGGCCACACGTCATGCGGTCATCTGGAAAGTTCATTGTCCTGGAGAAGTTGTTGCGTGAGCTGGTACTTGTTCGCAAGAAAAAAGTGTTAATTTTCTCTGGATTTACTGGCATGCTCGACCTCACCGAAGATCTAATCGTGATAATGGATGCCTTCAAGGCGCTACGCATTGATGGCAGCTCCGGGAGGGCTAAACGAAACTTAAACATGCGGCTTTTCAACGACCTCGCATCCGAGTACCGCGCCATGTTGATATCCACCAGGGCAGGTGGTTTGGGCATCACTCTGACTGCCGCGACCGAGGTGATTTTCTTGGATTTTGACTGGAATCCACAGGCCACTCTCCAGGCAGAAGCGAGGGCTCACCGGATCGGCCAGAAATACCCGGTCACCGTCTACAAGCTTTGCACCCAGGCCACTGTCGAGGAGCAAATGATGGGTCGTATTGAGAAAAAGCTCTACCTATCCACAAAGATCACAGAGTCGATGAAGTCTCTTCACAATGCTGCGGAATTTGCAGTTTCGACTACGGAGCCTCCTCAAATGAACAAGACGCAGCTCAAATCTATGCTACGGCGCGGCGCGCAAACTCTGACCACACCCGCCATTGACGTGGCGGACATGTCGTCTTGGGACTTTGACCAGCTCTTGAGCAAATGCAAACCGGCCGACCCCACATTTGTAGATGACGGCGACGTTGATGAGGAAAAGTGGCTCAACACAATGGAACGTGTGGAAACGGCCGTTTTTGACGGAAGGCGTATCGAAAAGGAGAAGTGTGAGCGGAACGATGCCCCGGTGCAGGATCTTGACCGAGAACGACGAAGGACCGGAAAAGCCATGACTGTCAATGTTGATGGCTTTGCTATCAGCAAGCAAAGTCTGGACTGCAGCGATTGGGAGGCCGTACCGACTTTGGCTGGAAAGGATCCAACATTGGCCTTCCACAAGCGTGAAAAGCGCAAAGTGATCCACAACCAAAACTACTGCCAGGTCTGCTGGCTTGATGGTGAAATGGTTGAATGCTCTCTGTGCCCCCGATCCTATCATCGCGACTGCCTGGATGGCGATCTTGAGAGATCTCGCACGCCCTTCGGACAGTATTTCTGCTTACAGCACCGCTGTGTCGATTGCCATAGCAGAGCATCGGACAAGGGTGATCTTCTGTACAGATGTCGCTTCTGCACATCCGCGTACTGCGAAGA
The DNA here is from genome assembly GCA_020351975.1 of Phyllosticta ampelicida. Taxonomy (NCBI): domain Eukaryota; kingdom Fungi; phylum Ascomycota; class Dothideomycetes; order Botryosphaeriales; family Phyllostictaceae; genus Phyllosticta; species Phyllosticta ampelicida. The sequence goes on from JAIFKG010005216.1 coordinate 7,229, forward strand.
CTGTGTCAAATTCGACCAGGTTGACCTCATCGACTTTTCCTTGCCAGAGCTTGAGATTCTTGACTATGGGGCAAATGATACCACGTTTTTCGTCAAGTGCCAAAGCTGCAAAGATTTACATTTCGCTGCGCCAGATCTCAAAGCATACTCCGAAGAGCAGATGGAGAAGTGGGAAGCCACATGGGAAGAATTCAAGCAGCGACGGCGGCCAGGTTGCGGCGTCGAGCGAAAAGACTCGATGAATCCGTCATTTGCGTCGGATAATTCGTTCCAAAGCCCGAAGAAAAGAGATGCGTCTCCTTGCGACCCCTGCCGACCGAGCAGCGCTGGAAACAGCCCAGGCTACAAACCAAGCCCAACCAAAAGGCTCAGATCTCACGGCCGGAACCAGCTCACCTCACATACTCACAACTGATGCGACCCACGTCTTTTTCAGTGCGTAACACTGACGGTAAACCCGCGTTGCTGTTGTTGGGTTTGCTCATTTGCGCGTCCAATCTCCGCTTTAGTGGTTTCCCCCAGTTTGGTTTTCACAACACTGGTAGGATTCGTTGAAGCAGCCAGCTCATTGGTGGTGCTAAAGTCTGATTGTCCATTGCCGTTCACATTGCAGTTGGGTCATGGTGCTTTCTGCCTTTTTGCTCGGGGTCATTGAAAAGGTGTCGTTGACCCTTAGCGACTGGCGCTTGCAGGAGTTTAGTAGGCTGGTTGGCTGCGATTCAATGACAGTGGGTCCAATCTTCCTTTTCCTTTTTTTTTTTTTTTGGCTTTACCTCAGTGCTCTGAGGGCTTTCTCAATTTGACCCAATTGTTTCGGCCGTTCAAGATATGCGGTGATAGTGTTTTGGGCGCAAATCGGCCCAATCGATGCTTTCTGCTGCAGCTGGACTGTATCTCGAGTCTCGACACAGTCAACGTCATGGACATTGAACACTTATTTTCCACCTCTCGAGCAACCCAACACGCCCTTCTTAGATTCCATAAGTCCTAGAATGTGCTAGAGACTGTGCGTGCAGATCGATGGTATGGGGCGCGCCGTCCTGTCTCCTCCATCATTCAAAATCCAGGCTAGACAAACGCAAAACCAAAATGGAGGCGCGTCGAAGGTCTGAAATTCTACAGGTCTTCCGCCAGCGGAGAGTTTTTGAAGCGCAAGGCAGGCCTCCGAGCCCTTCATTCTCAATGAATGGAACAAGCCGAAGGGGCGGAACGTACGCGCCATCGTCCTCATCCCTCCGGCATGCAAACCCGGCTCCTATTCGAAGACACTTCAGATTGCAACGCTATCAAAGGCGAGTCAATCCCGAAGAGTGTGGATACCCTGCACAATGCCACTGACTAGCTAGCGAAGATGAGTCACGTGTGCGGGCTGGAGATTGTCAGTCCAAATCAAACGCTCCCGGGGTTGAGAACAAGAGTCAGACGGTGACGAAATGTCGTTTACTTTAAGATCAACTTCTTCTATGACGGTGGATACCTCGCCTAGTCGTCGACAAAACCTCGCTATTGAACAACCGTTGGCGATAGGGCTTCAACCAATGTGGGGTCGACGATTCACGCCAAGCGCTGATCGTGTTCGCAGCGACCCCAGATGGAATTGGGAAAAGCCACTGAGCCACAACGGCCCCTGAACGCGCCATCAAGCGAGAGATGATCCAGCTGAGCAACGCGAGACAAAAGACAACCTGGCGAAAGACCACTCGCGACTCCACGACCAAGGAGCCGCATGGACGGCCAAGCAGCACTTGGGCTAAAATGACAACGGGAGCGATCTTGAGCTGCATGCGGATCTGCGGGCCGCAGACGTGATGAAGAAAATCCTTCGAGTTTTAGAGCCGAGTCAGCCTCAGAGGCCGGGAACAACACAGGAATAAAAGCTGCACATCGACTGCGGCGGCGCGCCCTTGCAATCACGAGATGGTGCTCAGGGGCTTCTTTGCGGATGCTTCTTTGATCTTGTCATTTTTTGAACTTCCGCTGTTGACAGTGTTGGTCTGATGCTCTAAACGGTGCCTACGTCGCTCTTCATGCCCCTGGCTCGGTTCAGTGGGTCGAGAGATCTTCAACTGCAAGACTGTATTCGCTTTGCCCCAGCGAGCGGGTACAACCTTTTTTGCTTTCTGGGTGCATCTTACCGAGGTATCCAGCGCCCCGTGTCCAGTCTTCTGGGAGCATGAAGGCTCGTTGGGGGTCGGCGTGAAGCGTGGTCGAATGCTGAAATTGGCCGTGGTGGAGCAGTTTGCAACTGACTCGCTAACGGGGCTGGTTCGGTGTGCTTTTGCGCTGATATGGATATCCTCGAGCAAACGGCGCTTCGATTTATCTGGCTGTGGCGAACCGTGGTCTTGTGAGGTCAAGCTGCGACACGGGCTCCAGGGGTGATGCCAGGAAGAGACAGGGGAGGTTGTTCCTTGCGACCCGGGGGTGTTTCGCTTGACATGGACGAAGACGACGACTTTCAACGGCGGTGAGGCCTGGCAAAGATTTTCCCAGAGTCTGTGAGGATGTCGGCCTGATGAATAATGGCGTCGGTGACTCGGCGGCTGCCGTCTTTCTCGTCTCCTCGACCGATCTTAGCGTTGCCGTTGAGGCTGGCGTGTGTTTCTGCACAACTTAATACACCGGCTATCCCCTCCTTCTGCGATCTGGTCCTGTCGAACGCCGAACGATAGCGAAAACCAAATCCTTCGCCCAAGAGTCAATCATCATTAGTCGACAGCGGTCGAGTGCGTCCGCTTGGCATATTCCGTCGCTCAGTCCGTCCGCCGCTCGTCCCCGCAGCATTGAACGACCCACCGACATCTCACCGTATCAATCTGACGGTTGCTAATTATTCCATCGTGCACCGGCCGGCACCAACGCGATAATATAACGGTCCCATGGCACCGCCATTCAGCATCTCGTCCATCTTCAAGCCCGGCTCCAGCCACTCGTCTGACATGGGAAATATGTCCAAGCAGCGGCAAACAGCCCTGGCGCTCGTCGACGCCATGAACCGCTGCGACACGCGCACCGTCTTCGAGCTGCGCGAAAGAGATGCCCCGAGAGAGATTTACCCACGCATCCTGCGCTCCAAGACGCAGGGCGACGACGACGTGCGCAACACCCTGAACCTGTTCCGCAACGTGTTCCGGTCGCTCGACCTGACGGTGCACGAAATTATCGAGGACCTGCCCGCCCGCAAGGTCTGCATGTGGATCTTCGCCGATGGCGTCACCGTCACCGGCCGCTACGCCAACGAGCACGTCTGGTGTCTGCACTTCAACGAGACGGGCACCAAAATCACTCGCTGGATGGACTTTGCCGACTCGCTGTCGTCCAGTCGCAGCTTTCCTGAGCTCATGGGCTCGTTTGAGGAGGACCCCTCTTTGTCTGCGGACCACAAGCAATCGGAATTTACAGCTACGCCGCCCCCTTCATCGTCACTCCCTACCCGCGCCGATAGCATGGTGTCCACCAATTCATCTCGCAGCTCGCACTCGCACCAGTCGGCCCCGTCGTCGAGTTCGGGGAGCCAACGGCAGCCGCCGCGGCCGCGCGAGCGTCAGGAAATCAAGGGCAACGGGCGCACTTTGGGGACGCTGGGATGAAGGACGACGACGCCATCGCGACACGACACAAAAGGCCGAGCGCTGGCAAATGAATCCCAAAAGCGACCACGACGAATACCCTAGCTGCTAGCTGGGATCCGCTCTGGAGAGAGAAGACGGGACGCTGGACCGGAATCATGGAACAGATGCTGCAACTGGCCGCGGACACGACAACCGGGCCGCGCAGAGTTGTGACACCTGGAGAAGAGAGAGATGAGGGAACGCAAGGAAGGCTTCCCGAACTACTGTTGCTTTATATACCCACCTTCGCTTACTTGCTAGCGATATATCCACGGTGAATACTTTTACCTACGAATGCTGCCCACCCGTCCATCTTCCTGCCGCCCGTCGTGGAACTAGTTTTGAAGCCGTTGGTGTCAATTTCTTTCAGTTGCTCTAGTTGCGCTCCTTGAAGCACATTTGAAGAGGAGGTAGCGCCATGGTGAACGTGTCCAAGACGCCCTGATCGAACTCGCACCCGTCCTCGCCTGGCGCAAGGCTCAAGTCAAACTGCAACGCCACGCGCGCGATCACGCTGCGCATCTCCCACAGCGCCAGCTGCTTTCCTGCGCAATGGTACATGCCTTGTTTCGCTATCAACAGCTGCACGAAATCAGAAGGAAGAGTCATAAACTTACCAACGTACATGGGGAAAAACGCATTCTTGTCCTTGACCATCCATCCCTTGTCGCCGCCGGGGATCCAGCGCTCCGGGATGAACTTGCCGGCGTGCGCAAAGTACCGCTCGTCGCGCTGCACCACCCATTGCGGAATCACAATGTTGACGCCCCCAGGCACCCAGCGCTCGCCGATTTGGACGCCGCCAGGGGGTGTCTCGCGTGGGTTGCCGCTCGGCACAGGAGGCTTGAGTCGCATGGACTCGTTGATAATCCCTTCGAGTAGTGGCACGTCGCGCACGCCGTCGTACTCGAAAGTCGACGGGCCCCCGGGGAAAATGGCGTCGAGCGTTGTTTGCAGCTGGCGGTAGGGCTCTGGGTTGAGCGCCAGATAGTAGAAGGCGTTAGTGAGGGTGATTGAGGTTGTGTCGCTGCACAGTGATTAGTGATGGCGTGTTGAGAAGTTTATAGGGGGGACTAACGCTCCAGCTATGACAATGGCGCGCGACTCTTCGCCCAACGCCTCGTTCGTCTTGGCTCCGTATCGCGCCTTCTCATCTTTAGCCTTGAGAAAGTGCGTCAGAATGTCATTGGGCTCATGCGCCTTCTCCGTCCTCAAAACCTGCAGAAAGCGTCAGCAACATTCAATCATCCAGCATCAACCACCAAACTCACCTGTCTCTTCTCCTCAACCAGGTTGCGGCACCACGCCGCGTATCGGCCAAACTCGCCCGTGGCGCCCGGGATTGCCATCAAAAAGTTCAACACCCATGGCACCGGCTTCAACGTGCCAAAAATGGCCTGCGACTTGCGGAGGCCCTCGACCGCATTGTGCTCGGCGCCATCGACCAGCTGGCCAAAGTCGCGTGAGTACCCAATGCGCCCCATGACGTCGTACGCAAAGTACGACAGCCACTGCGTCGTGTCGACGGGATTGCCCTGGTGCCGCGCTAGCTGAGCGATGAGCTCGCCGGTCGTCTTTTGCACTCGTTCATCGTAGCTTGCGAGAGCTGCGAAGAAGTGAGCGGGAGACTCAGGGGTCATGGGTATGATGGGATGACTTGCCCTTGCCGTTGACGGCCAGATCCCAACCCTTGCGCCGGGTCTTGTGGTCGGACAGGTCGCGCGTCATGGCCATGCCAACCTTGTTGTGGTCATGGTACGACACTGAGTAAAATATGGACTTAGGCAGCGTCGACACGATGGGCAGCGCCGACGCGTCCGCAATTGAGAGATCGCGAGGGCCTGCACGAACATGAGCATCGGTTTTTTTTTTTTTTTTTTAGCTTGGCCATTCAAAACGCCCCCGACGTACCTGTACGAACATAGTCGCCGTACTTTTGATGCAAATCCTGCAGTTCAAAGTGCATCTGCTGCGTCTTCGCGATGCGCGCCACAATCCACCAGTTGGAAATGCGGGCGGCAAACGGGCCGGGGAACTTGCGCAAGCGGTGGAACCACGCGCGGTAAACCACAATGGAGATGGTCAGGCTGGCCAGGTAGCTGGCGATGCCGACAACCAGGTCGCGCAGAGCCTCGTGGGGCGTCGACGACAGCAGCGTGACGTTGGCGTAGAAGATGGCGGACGACACGGCCACGAAGCACCCAAGTACGTGCCACAAACGCAGATCAATCTCGTAGGGCTGGACGAGGATGTGGGACAAGTGGCCTGCAAAGGCGCCCATGAGCCAGGCGGGAATGTTCAGAGCCATGGTTGCGGGTGGTGTCTAGTTCAATGTTCGAAACCCAAGCATCAACTCCAGCACAGCGGACGCTCCGGATTCTTTAAACCCCTCTCATATCATTCTTTTCGTTTTCTAGTACGACTTGAAGCACCACCGCACGCTTAGCGATTACATACCCCGGACCAGCGAGCCCTCAAGCCCCCACACCACAGCGAGCGCGTGCGTGCGGCACAGCAGGGGCTAAGCATGGGGGAGGCGGCGCACATGCAATTCTTTGATCAATTCCTCTACGGGTCGGTCCGTGACACCATGACGAAAACGATTGAAGGCTTTTGACTGGTCGTCTTTGTCCGGACTGCTGGTCGGCTTCGTGGTGGCGGAATGGGGTGGTTTGCTCAAGGCCCGTCCTGCAACTATCACGTTACACTTACAGGCAACGAGATTGGTTGACGAGGTGCTCAGATGGATGGCCAGCTAGAAGACTTCTTGTCGGGGCTCTGGGTTGATGTTGATGCGGTGGGCCCGGGAGCAGCGCATGCCGTGCCGACCGTTTTACTTAGCGGAGACATTGAACGTGTATCCGTCTGAACAGTGCAATCATCGACGGCCCACTCTGCCGCCATCCTCGCTCGCCACCCCTTCTCCTACGCGAGGAGATGTTGGCGCTGATTTCTGTACTTCGTCTCGCGCAGCATCGAGCACTGATTGCACAATCAAGACTGCGCTGAAGAGAGGTCAGCCAGTCATCCGTCCGTATCTTGCTTCATTACTGGACTGTCCCACTCCATAGTGTACGCGTCAGGCCATGCAACTGCATTAAGAGTGATATATCAGAAGATCAACCATCAGCAACTCTGCAGAAGAGCCCCAACCAGTCAACTGCGTCTCGTCTAGGCGCCCCGCTCAGCTTATATCCATGTCCGCAACTCCCAAGCCAAGTTTTTGTGCAGATGGGCGAGCCAATTGATACGCTGGTATTGCAAGACATCCTCATGCTATCCCACCTTTCCGTGCGCTGAAGCGGCTTCGTACGTCGTTGCAACGAGTAAACAGGGATCCTGTTGAGTTTGCTCCTGGACCCTGTTACGGAACCGGAGACGACTATATCCGACGCGTTTCACTGAGGATTTTGGCGTTGTTTTCGATCTGTCGTGCGCATGTCAGAATGATAGACGATGAGGCGGAGCGAGAAGCTGGCGAATCGATAGTTTCGTCGTCCAACACCACAACCATTGATGATCGCGACTCATTCTGCATCGGAGCAATGACCACTCGCCACTCCACACCTCCCATCTCACTCTCGCCTACCTCCCAACACAAAGATCCAACCAACCAAATCACCCATCGTAGTCACGCGCCACCCGCCGCCAAATGCCGTCGCCATGTGCCAGCCCCAACTCCCACGCCCGAGCCGAGTGGTGCAAAATTCTCCGGAAGATTCAAGATCGGGCGCTCCGCGTCTATGGACAAGCCACAAGTAGGTTATTTCAGCGACGAGCCTTGTGCTGCGCTGGACGAGCTGGGACACGAAGATGATGGGAGACGAGAAAGAGACGGCTGGCTTTGACTGGCTGGCTGGGTGTGCGACAGAAGACAGAAAACAGAAGACAGACGTGTTTCTACCCAAGACGGCAGTGACGTCACTCTCTGGACGGACGATGACATGACTCTGCAACATGAGAATTTACTAAAGCTGATGCTCTCGTGGCCAGACAGTGGGCGGCATGATCGAGTGACGCGGCTAGTTTAACATTTAAGGTACGCTAAAAGCTGTTTTCCTGCTCTTGCTGTCTCTTTTATTCCCCGCACTGGTTTCAAGAACAGGAAGTAATGATGCAGCGAGCGGAAGAAGCAATTACGACTCGCGATAGAGAGATGACGTGCGTGCATCGTGGATCAGAGCACTTCGGCAGTGTGTGGGAACCGATGGTGCGTCAGAATCAACCACCGTCGCAGTCGATACTCTCGCTCTCTTTGCAATCTGCTCTGGAATCCTTCAACGTTCTCCGTGCAATGCAACAGCTGACCACGATTGAGCTGCAAAGAGAAGACAACAGCTCTGGCCGTGATGGATAAACATATCTGTCTACAAAACGCAAACGCAAACACACCCGTTCACAAAAGGCAATACAAAAAGGGTAGGTGGATTTGAGTGAATCGCGTCATCCAGCCACCAATGAAGTTTGTGTCTCCCAGAAGTCCGCCATCAAATGTGACCCATCATAGAACAAGAAGTGTCCAAAAAAGCGCCCGCCTTCATTTCGTTTGGTTTCGGGTCTGCTCCGGCGCCAGACACGCAGCCAGCCACATCCTTCTCAGACAGCCCTCCTGACAGGCTTGCTTTTCCGCCTGCTCAGCCCCATCGGACTGGGAGACGGTGGCATGGGGACTCCGCTGCCTGTCGCCGTCGTGCCGCTGGGTCCGGCGGGGAACACGCCGCTCTCCTGGGCGAGGTTGAGAGTAGGGAAGGGGGAGTCAGGGGTAGATAGTGATGATGAGCCGATGATTGACGGGGGCGGGCCGCCGGCGATGGGTGTGGTGGCTGGTGGCGTGGCAAGAGGCGTAAGAGGCGTAAGAGATGTGAGAGGCATGAGAGGCGTGAGAGGCGTGAAGCCACCGAGTGGAGATGGCGGCGAAAGAGGAGAAGGAGAGGGCAACGCGATGCCAACGGCCATCGATACGAATAACGCACCGAGTAGCGGTTGGAAGCGCATTTTGTTGGTTGAAGCTGGGCCGAGGTAGCGAGTGAAGAGTGAAGTCGACGGCAGAGACGGGTCGCTTGGATCAATCCAGAAGGGCATGACGGACATCTTTTCTTATACTAGATCGCGGAACCGAGGAGCTGAGCGCTGCTTGGCCTGCAGGCTGATATTCTTGAAGAGATGGTAATTTCAGGGGCGTAGGATATCATTTTGGAGGCAGCACAAGTGCATGGGCGACGCAAGAGTCGGAATGTCAACTTGGCGGAGCAGCTATGAATAGATTGGCTGGATGCAGTTTCTGGGAAGAAATGCCAAAGCCGACGGGCATTTGTTGATATCTATTTTGCAGCACACATCACAGGTCGATGATGATGACGCCGTGCTTCAGGAACAGTGCTCTGTGAGAGGTGCAAAGATTGCCGGCCGGAATGATCTCAGCTCTGCTCCGCTCTTGCCCGAGAACGAGGCTTATAATAAATGGCCGACTCGGTTTGAATTAGGTAGCGGCAGGAGGAGAAAAAGAAAAAAGAAAAAGAAGGCCGTCAACTGTCGACCTGCGAAAGACATTGACCATGGAAACCGGATTGAAGCAAACGATAACGTTCGCAGGGCCGAAAAGCCGTCAGCAGCATGCGGCTGATGCTCCGGTCAAGCATTTAAATACACACGCACATATATACATATAAATATATATTATATTTATATAAAGGCTGTGGAGCTGAGAAGCAGAGCGTAAGCGGACGACGGGGCATGCGCCCCAGCTCGATTGGGAACGGTTGACCACGAGCTTGTCAGGACGTCACTTGTCCATCAGTGTATCTTCTAACCAACACCCACCTCGCTCGACATGCATGCATGCAGAGATTTGAAGACCTCTGGCTCGTGTGTCCCGGACATGGAAGTAGATACTGTCGCGGAAAGAAGCGCAAAAAGGAAAGAAGCGCAAAAAACTTCCAGTTCCGACATGCAGTCATCTTTTGGATGCCGCAACTCAGTCTCCCTCGTCCCATCTCCACGGGCAAGACAAGAGATGGGCGTAGAATTTTTGCTATTCTCTGCGTCAGCTAAATCAATGCACAGAAATCCCGTGGCCCAGGGGAGTCCAAAAGAACAATCCACCAAATTCTTGCTCTTCAAACGCCCATCCTTTTCGGCCCCAACGCCGACAAGAAAATGCATCTCGCAGCCAAAGAACGTATACAAATTCCCCTTCATTCTCCCTTCCCCACTGATTCTCCTACTAAAAACACCCAATGCAAACACCAAACGTCCCCTTCCATAACCGCTTCCCCAACGCTGCCGCCGCGCGGCGCCGCCTCAGTTTCATCCCAAGGGACGCTTCTACTCGGGCCCCACGACTCATCTTTCCCGTCCACACCCTCGCAAGACGCGTAGGTCGTCGGCGAAATCCATGCCGCCTTGCTTGATGTCTTCCGACTTTTTCTGCCCGCGTCCGAGAGAATGGATCTTGGGGAATCCAATCTGGATGTTGCGCTGGTGGACACGGCCGACTTTGAAAAGTTCCTCCATAAGCAGCGAGGCGTGTTTGCTGGCGTGGCATATGGAGTCACTGGTGATGGAACCTGGGCGGCAGGCGAAGAGGCGACGGGCTTAGCTAGCAGATTGGTTTCGAGCATCGGGGTTTGAGGCTGGTGATGCTCTAAATTATATGGTCAATTGCCGGCAAGGCTCGGCGCACGCATGCAAGATGTCGGCAAAGTTGCCGCGCAGTGGAGAGGTTGCAGAAAATGTAGCCCGACGCCGCGGCGAACTCTCCCGACCCGACAAAACGTGAGACTGTCGAATAAATTTCACAGCCATCGTGACGACCCCCGTGGAGTCATTGCCGCCCGCCGCAGTCATGAAGCCCGAGCCCGACGACGTATATAAGTCACCGAAGATTGGTTTTCCTTTACATGAGTAGCTCAAGCTACACTGAGCACCAACGGTTAACTACAACGACCACCCACTATGCCGCCCAAGACCATCTACCTCATGCGTCATGCCGAAGGTTTCCATAACGTCGAGGTCTGCCGCCTCAAAGCTGCGAATTGAAACCAAAACTAAGCAAGTGAATGGACAGAACCGACACCACCTGCGCGATCCGCTCATCACGCCCCTCGGGCATGCTCAATGCGCCGCGCTGCGCTCCGAATTTACCGACCACGCCTCCATCTCGCTCGTCGTAGCCTCACCGCTCAAACGAACCATCCAGACCGCCGCGCTTTCGCTCACCCCCGCCCTCTCACGGCCAGCTGTGCCCTTCATGCTGCTCCCGCTGGCACAAGAAATTGGTTGGAAGGAATGTGATGTTGGGCAGCCAGCGGACGAGTTGCGGGCGCTGGTGCCGGAAATGCTGAGCGCGGGCGAAGATGGAGTCAGCGCGGATATTTGGGGCAAGATTGATTACGATGCCGTGGAGAAAGGATGGAACAGCAAAAAGGGGTTGTATGCCGCGCTGTTGACGGCCGTGGAGCAGCGCGCGCGCGAGATGCGGCGGTGGCTATGGACGAGGGACGAGGAAGTCGTAGCGGTAGTGACGCATGGTTCATTTCTGAATTACCTGCTGGAAGACTTCACGGGTTTCAGGCCTGAGAAAGGTGCGTCGTGGCCGATTGTGTGAGTGTCGTGTGTGCTGATGGTATCTAGGTACGGCGTTTGAAAACTGCGAGGTGCGAAGCTACGAGTTTTCGCCAGACTCCATCGCAGAAGAGCCGCATCTGGTTGAAAAGAGCAATCCGACGAGGCCCAAGTTGCCGAGGCCGTACGGCATCCATGCCCATGTGCTGGCCGATATTGCACATGAACTGGGTGGACTCAAGAGTAAGCTCAACTGAGGGTGTAGATTGCGGTGGTCTTAGACGTGTTGAATAATTCTGGGCTGGTCTTTGTAGATGAATCTTGATAGAGCTTGTGTCTGCTATTCTTGTGTCCCTTGTGTGATTCCGGCCAACCAGTTCGTGGATTACAGCAGTTTTCTGGTGCTCAGCACTATAAGTCCGGCGAGAAGTGTTGTTTGAACTTCTTGTTAGCTCTATCCGGCGCGCGGTTCTGAAATTGCGACCCGTGGAGCTCAAAGACCAGCGGCTTGGGACCATCCTCGGCCTGCTTCTCCACCAACGGCAGCTCGAAGCGGAAGATGGTGTGTTCCTTGGGTATCGCTGCATCCATTAGCAATATTTTCTATAGCTGATCGAGCAGCTCACTCTTGACGTCGTCCGCCGACGTCACCACCACAAAGGTAAACTTTGTATCCTTGACCACCATGCCATCATCGCCATCCTCGGACAATCCATCCGTCGCCCTCCTCTCGCGCGCCCACTCGCCCAGCT
>JAIFKG010005219.1:0-30200 GCA_020351975.1 Phyllosticta ampelicida
CCAAACCAAAAAACAAAAAAATCCGCAACACAATTGGTTCTTAAATTTTTTAACCCAACCCCCCCCCCCCCCAAAAAAAAAAAAAAACCCCAGACTTTTCCTTTCCTTCGCTGCCCAGCCCAAATCAGTAGTGCCCAGCGCTGCTGTCGTTGGCTGCTGTAGCCCGAAACATGTTGACGCCATATGACCCAAAAACCCATGTCTTGCTTGCTGCTATAGTGTGATCATGTCTCATGCAGGTGGAACCCGGAACAAAATGAGGAAGAAATAAAAACCAGGTCGTGGAAAATAACAGCACTCCGAAGCAAAATAGCCCGCTGGGGCCTGGAACTGGTCTAAAGCTTGCGCCACCAACCACAACCATGTCTAAAAAATTCGTGTCGCTTTTTTGTTGTTGTTGACGATGATGATGGATGACAAGGATAAACGCGAGTGGTTTTTTTCTTTCTGCGAAAATCCCGCGGGAAATGAAAGCGGACCCCAGTAGCTGCCGCATCAGGTCCATGTGCGGCTATTCTGTCGACACTGGCCCCGACTAGCTTGGCGCAAAGCTGTCTGCAAATAGCGCACTAGTCCGCCAACCGCTCTGCGCTAATCCCGACACTGATTGCACCCCGCATCATGAGACAAATGACCGCATGGTCGATGCGCTGCTTGTTGGCGGTGCTTGCATGGCGCTGAAGGCAAACAGTGCCTTCAGACTGCCTTGGCCGGGCGAAGTGGCCGTAGGTTTTCGCTTTTGGAAAAATTGTAGCTCGCCTTCGGCTATGCCCGTCGACGTGGTGCAACTTGGCGAGCACTTGAGCGAGTACTGTGACAAACTCGATGGCGCGGTGGGAGGTACCGCGACGAATGGGTTGACGAGATCGATGGAGCCGTTTCTTGACGTGCTGTTCGGATGCCTCCGCGGGAGAAGAGGACGGTTGGAGGGGGTATAGGGCATGGACGCACTCAACGTACTCGTTGGTGTATGCGATAATGACGGAGCGGCACTGTGGGTGGTGGGCAGTACCATGGCCGTGCTTGCCCTGTTGTGCGAGGGGCGGACTGGTCTTCTAAGATCAAGTTCGGTCGAGGACCGAGGAAAAGATCGCAAGTATCGCGTGGCCTCGGTCTCTTGCTTGCGGAGCTTTTCTATGTCGTGCCAACACGCCTCGTCCTCTGATGCGTCGGTGAAGCCATAGTAGGACAATATCTTGGCAGGAGCAGCAGTAGGAGAGCGGGGTGGGAGAATGTCCCGGGTCGAAGAGGTGTCGTCGAAGAAGAATGAGCCGTATGGGGTAGGTGGAGGCGAGGGCTCAAAGGAGAGCTCCTTTGTGTTGTCCTTTTTGCGGCAACTGGCCAATGTTAGGCGTGATGGGGAGGGTAGAGTGGTGGGACTTGGCACACCTTTCGGAGCAGTAGAGTATCGAGTTGTTTGGCACGATGATCTGCTTCTCACAGACCGTGCTGTTGAGGCGTGAGCAATGTGGCTAGACAGGACAGGGGGCTGGGGGGAATACCAGAAGTTGAGGAAGCTGGCGGCCATGAGGTCGTCGTCGTCGTCGTCTTCCTTTTTGGGCGAAGCCCTGGGGTTGGACTTTGCGGAGCGCTTTGTGAAGACGGCCGACTTTGACCTGGAGTGGAGGGGGGTAGGCCTTTTAGGGTGTGTGGGAGCACGATGGTGTTGCGTCGCGGCCATCTGGGGCAGCGGCGGTGTGCAAGCTTATACGGAGGAGCTGAGGGCTGGGGAGAACGGGTCGTGCGCTCTTCAGGAGCCAGCGGTAATAAAAGCAAGCAGAGGAGTTGAGACGCTGCTGGGGCGCACAAAGATAGAGGCGAGCACGCGATAGGAACGCAGATTGAGCTGCTCAATCTCGGTGCGACTGTGTCTGCTGGGCGGTGCGGCTTGCGCCTTTGTTTGCTGCTTATCGGACGGGGCCCAAGAGGTGTGACGGTAGCCAGGAACACCTGTGAAGACCGGCCGTCACCTGGTTAGCCACCACAACTGCGACTGCGACTGCGACTGCGAAGGATACTCCCGCCATGGCCGTGCAAAACGCCGTTCGCGCCGCTCGCGCCATTCGCGCCAGGTCGCCATGCTGTTGCGATGGTTGTACGCCGCCCTCTGCGCCCAGTACGTCGATCTCGCTAACAGAGGGTCGGGGCACCCAAAGGCCCACAAGGCACGACGGACAGCGGCTAGCGGCTAGCGGCTAGCGGCTAGTGGCGGCTGAAGGAAAACACTTACCAAGGTGCAGAGGCGCTTGTCGGCCACGGAGACGAGACGGAGACGGAGACGGAGACGACGTCCAACCCTTCGAAACTAGCGGTGGTTGTGCTTGACGGGAGCGTGGTGACTTGCAGTCGCTGGAACCCGGGCAGGTCGGCGGACTATATACAGTAGTGACTTGAAATCGCGACGGCCACCCGCCAGGTCAAGGTTCTGGGCCCTCGACTCGGCGGCGCGCTGAAGCTTCCCAGAGGCCGATGGATCTGATGGATAACGGCGTGAACCCACACTCCCTCTCGACTGCTGTCGCAGACCCTGGCCGCCGGTCTGCGATCCACTGCCCTCACCCCACGAGCCCATTCGTACTCCACAAAAATCACGGATTGGCCGTCCCGCTGCCGCATTCCCTGCCATGCCCTCACTCTGAACCCCCCCCGATACGACCACATCACATCCTGCTGCTCCTAGTTCTTGTGATATGCCGCACCCGTCAGTTCTAGCCTCTGCAATCTGCATCCTCTGCGACTTCGCTACGAGAAACAATCGCGACTGAACCCGCCTTCGTCCACGAAACACGCGGCAGGTGGGTAGTCCTGGATCTGGACTCTGTGTTGCGCAGGGATTGCGTTCTTTCTTGTCGCTTGACCGGCGTGACCGGTGCGGTGCTGCGGGGTGCAGTGCGTTCAGTGTCGCCATGCCCGCGGGCATCGACTTGATGCTTCTGAACTCCTCAGGCCGCCGACACAGAAGCTTCTAGAAGCCTGCCTACTTGGATCACTGCACACAGTGAGCCTGTGGCCGGCGAGGTCCTCCCCCAGATTAATCGTGGCCGCCCCGCTCCACCCTCATCCTGGTGCTGTCAGACTCATCTTTGCAACCACTGTCGTGGGGGCGTGAGTGTTGTCGTGTCGCAAACGCCCTCGACCACATTGGTTTGCCCGTTCTTGACAGCATGCATTCTCTTCCCAAGGCCGCGCACAACCATTGTACACGCACCACTGACACGATAACCAGGGGTTGTGCTGTTGGACGCTGTCTGACTACTGACCGGTTCTGCCGGCATCAACCCAGCAAACACAGTGCAAGGCGAACATCCCCCAGCACCTACTCTCTCCAGGCACAGCATCCTCCAACTGAGCCGCACCTCGAGTCCGAGCGTCGCTACGAGAAGCCAAACGGATCACGGTCTCCAACTTTAGAAACTTTCACGATCCGGAAAGGGGTTGTCGTAGCGTAAAATGGTCCCGTCTGTCTGTCAGCCAGAGACGGTGCAAACTGAACCTCTTCATGGCCCAGTCCGTTGCGTCCTAAAACATCCATTAGCCAATGGTTTTCCCACGAGCACATATTTCGCGACTGTGGATTGGGCGAGTCATGCGGGGGCGACCAACGGCAAACAACGGAGAATGCGTCAAAAGTCTCCTCATTACGTATTGTGGCAGCGACCAGAATACTCAGCGACGGCTGGTGTTGCAGCAGGTCCGCCAGTGTCGCCACGAGCGCCGGGATGACGGTTTTGTCGTACGTCTGCCCAACACAACATTTGTCAATACTAGTACCTGAGAGACCACCACTTTGGCTGCTGGTGCCTGGCTGCTTACGACGTCTGCCCCAAGAACCACGTCATATTGGTTCTGTTGACCTTCCTCGTAGAACAGGCTGTCTCGTAGAGCGCAGCCATTTCCCCACCTGAGCACGATTGACTCGGCGACTGCTGCCGTGTCGAGTCCGTTCAGGAACACGTTGGTCTTGACGCTATCCACGACCCCTTCGTCGCCATCGGTAATCGTGGCTTTTGATGCGTTAATATGTTTTGCGCATAGAATGGACAGTAACCCTGTGCCAGCGCCCAACTCCAGAATCTTCTTTCCGCGAATCCATTGGCTTCCGGCATCTGTTGCGAGATATGCCCCCAGATGCAGGGCTGCTTCCCACGTGCGAAGACCAGTGGTTCCAGATGATGAAATGATGGAACGCGACTCAAGCAGCGTGACGGTGCGCTCGTGGCCGAAATCGTAAGTAACGTATGACTTTGCTTGTGCCGCTGCAGCCTCGGAGGGCTGTTTGGAACTCAAAAGAAGAGATAGGGCTGACATGAGATTGTCCGATATCTCCTGCCCAAAACGGTGTTTTCATTAGTATGTACATTGCAAATGAGGGACATAAGAAAAACAGTGTTGCGCAGACTGGAAATCGGCTGAGGCAGTCGAGTTTCTCTTTCTTGACACCGCTGGGGTCGTTTGCTATCCCACTCCAGGCCATGAAAAGAGCATGAATTACGTCGTTGACCAAAACCATATGTTGAAAGAAAATTTGCGCAGGAAGCCAAAAGGAAATAGGAAATGGCATACATCCTCCTCAGGGTCCTCAATCGCAGCTTCAATCCTGGACGTAAGATTCTTCAGCACTCGGATCTGGTATCTTGCCGGCGGTAAGTATTGAATTGAATCTTGATCAAACATATGTTCGAAGAGCCATTCCTGGACATCTGGCTTTTTCAGACGCGTCGATTCAGGCCATTTCAACGCTTTTGCATCGACAAGCTGCAGATATTGACGGCAAAGTACTTGCAGCTCCTGCAACACGTCCGGCGGTAATGACATACTGAAACTGCTTTGTCAATCAACTTTTAGAAAAGTGTAGGGAAGTGTGTGACTGATGAGGTCGTCGCCGTCAAGGCGCCACAATAACTGGCTCGCCTCGCTATTTGGGCCGCGCAATCTTGCACTAACCATAAGTGGACTAGCGGCCACACATGAGAAATTCAACCTCCACATGCCGACCTCTGCGGTTCGAAAACGCGACACGACGACGGCGACTTGCTGCGACAACCACCTCTCATCAAAGGACCCCCTGCAGCCGGACTCTCGAGTCTCTTTCCTGTGAGCCTCTTGTCTTCTTTTGTGATTGTCGACTCTGCCCATATCGAGAATCGAGACTAATCTTGACGATTCGTCAGCCCGTCCGCCCTTTCGACAAACTATTCAAGATGTCCGAGTCGCAAGTTACCCTGCGCACGCGCAAGTTCATCCGCAACCCGCTTCTTGCCCGCAAGCAGATGGTTGTGTAAGTGCATCCATACCCAAGATCCTCGCTGCAAGTCTAACAACACCCAGGGACGTCCTCCACCCCAACCGCGCCAACGTCTCCAAGGATGAGCTCCGTGAGAAGCTTGCCCAGCTCTACAAGGCCCAGAAGGACCAGATCTCCGTCTTCGGCTTCCGCACCCAGTACGGTGGTGGCAAGAGCACCGGCTTTGCCCTCGTATATGACTCCGAGGAGGCCATGAAGAAGTTCGAGCCCCACTACAGGCTCGTCCGCGTCGGCCTCGCCAACAAGATCGAGAAGGCCTCCAGGCAGCAGCGTACGTACACCTGGACATATAAGGGACGCACCGAATGCGGGCGTTACCTGGCTTGGGAATGTCATTTACTGACGCGGCTGGCAAAACAGGCAAGCAGCGCAAGAACAGGAGCAAGAAGTTCCGTGGTGTCGCCAAGGTCAAGGGTCCCTCCAGCAAGAAG
The DNA here is from genome assembly GCA_020351975.1 of Phyllosticta ampelicida. Lineage (NCBI taxonomy): Eukaryota > Fungi > Ascomycota > Dothideomycetes > Botryosphaeriales > Phyllostictaceae > Phyllosticta > Phyllosticta ampelicida. Next base: position 5,737 of record JAIFKG010005219.1, read on the forward strand.
GACAAATAAGTGGCTTCCTAGCGGATGGGGTGGTGAAAAAGAACCATGTGTCTCACGGGTGGAGTCTAGGCCAAGGGAGGATGAGAAGGTGGCTCGGATTCCCGAATCTGATCTTCTGGCATGGCTAAAATGCGCTCAGGGTAAGGGATGGCTTTTATCTGGCCTCCTGACCCAGCCCGGCGCAGTATACCAATGGAATCTCTTTGACGATCATGAAGCGCGAATCGAACTTGTTTGGACTCGGCGAAGGCGGCTCCATCAAACCCAAGAATATTGTGCACTACTAAGCTGCTTGGCAGCTCTTTGACCGTTGAAATCAGTTGCGTACGTTCGTGAATCAGACTCGCAGAGGAACCGGATAGCAGTCACCCACACTCTGCCAAGGCCTGCTAGGCCATTCTACGAATTTATAAATGATTTTCGATTTCGTATTCCAACTGCCGTGTCTCTTTGCCAAGTTAGCTCAAGAAATGCTCATCGATTCCCCCATGCTGCTAAAATAGATGCATCGCCAAATGTCGATGCCGCGTACAGGACTAGACTGCAAATCTTGGGGGCGGGCCACTTTGGTGATCTAAGAGGCTGCGGTATCATCTGTGCCAACAGTTGTGCCAGGAGTAAAGCACCAGTGCATCGTGCCAAACACATGAGGTTTGTGGAGATAAGGGACCATCAAGCTGAGCTAGATTACCTAGGTAACAGCTGCAGACAGGGTAGCAGGGCGGGAAGAGAGCACGGGCGGCCGAGGCGGCTTACCTCGTCTTCCGCGAGCGCGCTAGCAACAGACGTCACCTCTCGCTTCAATCACCAGCCCCATTCCCCAGGTTCTCGGCCAACATCTCTACTACACCTCAGCTCTCTACCACTCGACTGCCACACACAGCTCTTCCACCGTCGCGTCATCGTACACCTTCACCTCTGCAGCCCTCGTTGGCGACCCTCGCTGGTGACCCTGCCATTCGTCATGTGGGACGACGAAGACAACAACCCGTACGGCTCGTTTGAGCGCCATGATACCTCACCTCCACAGCATCACGTCGGCTCGCCCGGTGGCTGTAAGATCATCCTGCCTCTGTCATACGTTGAGCATGCGGGCCTGATATAGTCCCAGTTCGGTCCATGACCCCTCCCTCGGAGGCCTCGTCCCCGCCGCCTTTCGATTCACCGGAATACCTGGGCGGCCAACGACGCGACTTGAGCGATGTCGAATACGACGATGAGCCACAAGAGGAGCGGCGCATTGAGCCCAAGAAGGGTGGGTACGACAGCCGCATTGAGCAAATCTTATACGAGAATCCCGATCTGCCCATTCTCATAACATCCGCGGGCAAGAACTCCGAAGGCGGAGGAAAGTACATTGTTTATACCATCAGGACAGGAGTAACTGCACCCCCAAATGTTTGCTTGGACCGATGCTGAGACTGCACACCAGGATCTCGAGGCGCGACGCAGGTATTCGGAATTTGCGTCGCTTCGGCAAACGCTTGTCAACTTGCATCCCACTCTTATCATACCGCCGATACCTGAAAAGCATACCCCGGCGGACTATGTCGCTAAACCGATGAAAGCCAAGGAGGATCAAGGAATAATAGAGTTGCGCAAGAGGATGTTGGCCGTGTTTTTGAACCGATGTCGCAAAATGAAGGAAGTCCGGGAAGACGGCGTGTGGTGGAGGTTTTTGGATCCCAACGTCAGCTGGGTTAGCCTCTTACTGCGGCAATTCACCAAACGGGATACTGACACAATCTAGAGCGAGGTCCTCCATTCGCACCCAGTGGCTTCTCTGCCCCCCAACCGGCTTAAAGCTCCGCCGCTCGACGCAGCAAACCCAACACTCGGCCACAAGTATCTTCCCGTGCCAGCCATCTCGGCAAAGCTTAAATCTGCAGGTGGTTCGTCGTCCAGTGGCACACCGACATCTCCACCATTTCACAATGCTCAACCGTCAACAGCTGCGCACACGATACCTGGACCACAAGTCTTCGGTCGTTTCCCACCGACATCGCAGAATCTGTCGGAAGAAGAGCTGGACCCCTATTTTGTCAACTTCGAGGCGTCATCGAAAGAGCTGGAGCACTTGCTGCAAGGTAGCATGGAAAAGGTCAATCGTCGCCTTCTGAATCACTTGAACTTGTGGGGCGACGACATGGCAGAGCTAGGTGCCAGATACAACGCCTTTGCGTTGAACGAGCAATCGCGCACACTTTCCCAGGCCATTGAGAAAATGGGACAGGCCGTTGACTCGACCTATATTGCGACTGCCGAGCTCTCTTCGACATTAAGCGCAAGTTTCGCCGAGCCAATGCGTGAAAGCGCTCAATTTGCCGGAATCGTGCGAGACGTCCTGCGCTACCGCATTCTAAAGAGAGTGCAAGAAGAGATGACGAAAGACGAGTTGGAGAAGAAGAGGAACTTACTCAAGTCTTTAGAGCAGAGTGAGGCCGAAGCGAAGCGAATTGAGCAGTACCTTAGCCAGACGGGTGCGTCGACGGCGCCACCTCGAAGGTCACTTTCGTCAGCCTCTCGGAACAGCAACGAGCGGCCCAGGGAAGAGGATACGGCATCAATCGACTCAGACTTTCCGCCCACACACGGTGAGGGCTATCCACCTCCATCGGCTTCCCAAGGCGCCCCACAAAATTCTGAGCCCTCGTCACCGGTTCATAAAAAAACTGGAAGCGGCAACTTCGTCGCCACGAAGCTCTTTGGCAGAGTCAGCCATGCTTTTCAAGGCATTGTTGATGTCGATCCTGAAAGGACGCGAAGAGACCAGATGGGCAAGACCAAAGAAAGTCTTACTCAGGTAAGTCACTTCCGCAGAGATTTTCGAGATCTTTCTGACTCGCACAGCTCGAGCAAGCTCTGGAAGTGGCAGAGAAGGATGTCAAGGACGCCAGCATTGGCGTCCTGCGAGACTTGAAGAGATTCCAGGCAGAAAAGGAGAACGATCTGAGGCGCTACATGGTATGTTTAGCCTCGTCCCGCTGCACTCTCCTCGCCATGGGATTTATTTGACACGCACCAGATATCCTTTGCCAAATGCCACATCGAGTGGGCAAAGCGCAACCAGCAGTCATGGGAAGAGGCCAAACAGGAGATTCAACACATCGAGGCTGCGGCCACAGAGTAGCGGCGGCGGCAGCAGCAGTACTTACGAGGACGATACCACCTTTTATGCCTTTCCCTATCGATTATTACAGACGTGTTGAGGAAAGCTTGGTGTGCTCGTAAATGAACGAGCTCTTTTTTGGCAGCGTTCGCTCTGCGTCGGCCCTGATGGTGTCCCGCTTGCTTTCATCGTCGCAAGGCTATTTGAAGCGGACATGCGAGCAGAGAGATGAGCAGACAAGCTGTTAAGATTAATGATGGGGCGGGACGACGGGTGAGCTCGGGTCGATTCGACCGCGACTGGCTGGCTTGGCTTGTTCGTGGAGCTCAGTGTAAAATGTATATGATGAATCCACGCTATAACGTCTGACTTGGCTTCCGCCGACTCTGTGTCTATGCCTGAGCAATGCAGGATTGATGATTAACATTCGGTTCCCTACACGCGTTGGTCTCATGCTCGATTTCGACAACTCTGGCCGAGTGAGCAGACGACCACGACCAATAGCCTGTTCTAGTCCAGTAGATATACACCTAACCTCAACATCTCGTAGCTCAATTATAGACGCATTCATTTCACACTTCGCAAGCAACCGCCATGATCTAGACAGCAAGCAGTTTTTTCAGCGAGCCGTCTGCCATCGATACGGCAAACACACAGAAAACACTCTCAGTCTTCCAAGGGGGCCTAATCAAGCGTGCTCGCCGTGGATTTCGTGGATGGACAAGCGCTCCACTTCGTCCTTTGCCTTGCCGTGGCCGCCCTTGGTGCCCGCCTCCTCGTCGCCGTCTTGTCGACCGACGAAAGCCGGCGCGCCGTGCTGGTTCTCGCCCTCGACTTCATCGGTGTACGGCAGCGGACGCTCTTGGTCCCGCACGCAGTCATCATCCTCACTGTGCTGCCCCTCACTAGCAACAGCAACAGTGGCTCTCCATCGATCCACGCGGCGGCGCCAGGGGCGATACAGCAGCACGCTCGCAACGCCGCCGACAACAAACGTGCCACAGATGGCACCGCCGATGATCTCGTAGTTATCACCCGCACGCTCGACGCCATCCCAAAAGGGGCCCGTGGGTGTGGGATCCGCAACGTTGAGAACCAAAGTTAGCAGCTGCAGCACGCCGACGACGAGGGCGACGAGGACGGTGATGACGGTAAGCACAATGCTGTAGTAGAGGACTGCGAGCGTGTCGCGGGCCAAGGACGTGGACGTGTAGAGCGCCATCATGAGCGCGCCGTCGGTCGTGTCAAGGAGGCACATGCCGGCGGTGAAGAGCAATGGGAAGAGGAGGATCAGCCAGATGGAGGTGCCCGAGGCGGCTTGGATTGACGAGATGCCCAGCAGTGCGATTTCGGAGGATGTGTCAAAGCCTAGGCCGAAGAGGACGCCGAGAGGATACATCTTCCAGGGGCTGCGGCGCGGCGTCAGTGTTGATGGATCTCGGAGTTTATATGCAAAAGGGTGACAGAGAGACGGATGATACAGGGGAACCACGAACCAATCAATGAGCCGAAACATGGCCTTCAGGATGTTGAATAGACAGCCAGCTCCTTGAATCTTGAAATCTTGCTCTTCGCCCGGCTGCATGGAGATGGCCTGACGCAGCTGCTTTATCAGCTTGTATAAAACGTAGCCGTTCAGGGTGCCGAGCAGTATCAGGAAGGCGGCCGACACTGATGTACCAATGATGCCGCCGACGCGCGAGAAGCTGTCGAATTTGGATGAGATGGCTGAGGCGGTAGCTGCAACCACAATGGACGTGATGATAACGATTCTGGGGGTGAGAGGAGACTTTTTTCAGTTGACGAGGCATGTTGGGTTGGGAAGGGCTTTTACGTTGAATGTCCGAGAGAGAAGAACATACCAACGGTGACGGGGCGTTGACCGTTGGCGATGAGTCTCCTTGTCATCAAGTCAATTGCCTGGTACAGTCAGTCGGACAGTCTTCCGGAAAGCTTGGTTGGCTGGCTGACGGAAATGTGGTCGGCGTCCAAGGCATGACGCAGTCCGAGGGAGTACGATAGAACCGCAGTAGAGATGAGGGCACTTGGGACGATCAGAAATCAGAAACGGAAATTCATTGAAAGTTGGATGGCTTCGTACGGATGAAAATGCTGTATCCGTCAAGTCAGCCCAATGCTCGCCAGGAATGCTGGGGAGCACTTTACCAAGACCACGCCGACAATCACCCAGAGCAAAACATTCACAACGGCAACAGCAATGATGACCGAAATTGAAGAGAATGGCAGCCTTCTCAGATACGGAACACGACCATGATAGGACTCTGCCTTTTTCGAGACGTTGCTGAGAAAACCACGCTCTTCCTGCGTTGTGCCGTCAGACGGCGCCTGGTGCTGAAGAGGTGTCGCCATTTTCTCCGCAAGCGATCTAAGATCAGCTGAGCGGTGAGATGGACAGGCACTTTAAGAAAAAGGGATATTATGTAGAAAGGCATAGGCTTAGTGCCTTGGCATTAGAGTGGTACTGTGGGGAGAAGGGACGACGTGGATTAGATAATCAGTAGACCGTGCACTCGATTGGATATAGCCCCGGAGTTCAGGTAAATCAACGATCCCCCAGCCAAGCAAACGTACGAATAACCGAGCGATCACCAGTGGCGCCCTCTGGACGCAGCAGCAGCAGCAGCCTCTTGGCCGCCGCATTTCCCTTCTCCGCTTCCGCTCTCTCAGACGCATGCTGAAGGCGACTCGGTCTTGGCTGGAAACGACCTCATCATCCACAATGTGCATTTCTTAACTGAACGCACTAAGGGTTGCGTTGCTAATCGAGGTGAAGATCAAGTGAAGGCTAACTTCATAGGCCTTCCGAGGATCTGCGGCCAAAATGTACACCGATGACCTCTCCCGCTTAGAGAAGTAGGGCCCACGAGCTGTTAGTATACAGGATTGGTACATCTTACTTAAGGAGCATATTAAGGAGCAGACGGCTAAGCCATTGACCGAATCCTCAATGCCTCTTATTCCTTAGCGGATACTGCCGCTCGCTAAGATATAGCTACCTACATCTGTTCGCTTCTGCGTACAGCGTAGTTAGGAAGCATCACTAATACCTACGCTCAGCTCACTCTAGCCTACCAAAAGCTGCATCCCATCCTGTAGACGACGGTTTTATTCCGCTCTGCCAAGATAGCGCTAGAGGCTGTTATCTCCCCAATCCGGGCATGTCCCGAGTAATTCGCAAATGTCAAGCCCGGAGCTTAGCGAATCAGCGGCACGCGTTGGCGGCTTCTTGCTGATCGCTGGCTACAGTCCCACCTGTAGAAGACCGGCCGCTATTTAAATCTGCTGAAGCAGAGACTTGCGTTGGTGCCTCCAAACCCAAAAGAATTCGAAAGCGCAACTTCGATGCTCATTTCTTGTGCTCTTTTGGGCACATAGTTGCAGTCGAAATCCTCGGAGGGGTCTCCAGGAGCATCAAGGTTCAATGTCGGAGGAAGAATGCCCTGTCCAGAAATCAGCAATTTGAATGACACGGGCGAGAATTTGAGTCTCACGTGATAAAGTGCAAGAATCGTGAAAATAGCTTCCACAGAGCCGGCAGCACCAAGAAGGTGACCGATTGCTCCCTTGGTGCTGCTGACGTTGATGGTTGAAGCTTTGGCGCGTCCTTCATGACCAAGCAGCAGAGACTTGATCGCAGCATTTTCGGCAGCATCACCCAGTAACGTCGAAGTAGCGTGGGCATTGACATAGTCCACGGCGCTTGGCGGAAGTTTTGCATTCTTTAATGCTCTCTTCATGGCTCGAAAAGGACCCTCTCCGTCTTCTCGTGGAGCTGTCATGTGGTGCGCGTCTGCAGACAGCCCATAGCCTCTTAACTCGGCATAGATATTTGCTTTTCGGGTCTTTGCATGCTCGAGCTCCTGAGAATTTCGTCAGTGATTGTTTTTGAAACAAGAACCGATCAACCTGCCTCTAGTACCACAACACCAGCGCCCTCGCCAATGACAAAGCCTTCTCGGCTCCTGTCGAATGGCCTTGATGCCAGATGCGGCGCATCATTCCAATCAGTTGCAAGACTTCTGGCTCGCGCAAATCCAGCCATGGCGAGTGGGTGGATACAGGATTCAGCGCCACCAGCAATCATGACATCCGCATCACCGTAGGCTATGAAACGAGCGGCGTCACCAATAGCGTGTGCACCTGTAGTACACGCTGTTGTTGCCGCATGGTTTGGTCCTTTCAGCCCAAACCTCATAGAAATGTGACCTGCGGCTAGGTTGATGAGTAAGCGAGGCACAAACAAGGGTGAGACTTTGCGATATCCCTTTACATTCGTCAGCATTGAGTTGAAGAGAGTGGGACACTATCTTACTCCTTTTTCGTAAGCTACTGATGTCTCGTACACGTCGTCAAAGCTCCCGATGCCGGAGCCGATGTAAACGCCCTGGTCCGGGTCAGCGAGCGACTCCCGTAACGTGAATAAGGCGCTTTACAGTGGTCTCCAGCTCTTCTTCAGTTTTGGGGTGCCATTGAGCATCTTCAAGAGCCTCATATGAGGCGGCCATGGCATACTGGGCGAACAGTGCCATTCTCCTCTCGTCCTATCAGGTATCAGTTTTCATTCCCATGCCACTGAATCAGACCTACACCCGGCTGGAGCCATTCTTTTGGATCCCATCCTCCGTCGTTCTTGGATCCGGATGGAACCACAGCAGCGACTCGACTAGGCAGTTCTGCAAATTGTGGGCTTCTGTCCTTGACAGACACAATACCACAGTGGCCTTGGAGGAGACGCGACCATGTTCGGCGGATACCTTGAACGCGCGTCAGCCTTGAGCCACATGGTTGTATTTACCCATCTCATACCAACCCCCAAAGGCGTCACTGCACCGAGACCAGTGACTACCACTCTCCGCATGGCATGATTCGGATTTCGTTGATGTCAAAGGAGGCGTGGTTACGCCGAGGAGTCGGAGAGAGAAGTCGCGAACCGTTGGCCACTACTTTTTTCCACGCTGCCTGCTGATTGGCGCACTTCAGCTTCCGCCCACAACCACTTCCTCTCCAGTCTGCGCAAGTTGTGCAACCTGCAAAAACATCTAATTCATTGCCACAGTCGAAGCAGTCAAAGAATGCTACAGGCTTCTTGCTCACTTTGTTTCTCAATTGCTCTGCGCAGGAATGTCTCGGGGGGAAAAATCACCCAAATATTAGCATTGTTGTGGGCTCTCTTATAGCCTCAGCCTCTGGACTCGAACTACCCCCAGTGCTGAGTAGAGAGATGCATAAATGCACTGGACTCTTAGCTCATGCAACTGACAAAATCATCCAGCCCTCTCAGCTCCTGCATCGCTTCCCCGTCCTCCTTTGCGTCAACGGTCCGACGACATCGCTGACCATCAAGGTGCTCGACTGCGACCTACTCAACCCCGAGGTCACCGGCCAATGGAACTGCCGCTCTGTATGGACGTCTACCTTTCTACGACGACGTCATCAAATTGGTTCGAGAGACTCCTGCATTAAATGTGCGGACCGTCAAGACGTTGCCCACAGCACTTTCCCGTCCTGTTCTTCTTCAAGTGTCAAAAGCTCATGTGCTTGAATCGCTGTCCCAAGAATTGGCTGGTAGACCCATAAGTAGCGGCAGACATCAAGGTATACTTTTTCAAGCAATCCGTATGGCAAAGCACACGTAGCTCGTGTCAGTATTTAGGCCGCATAGCTCCCAGTCGCAAATTTATATTAGTCCATCTCCTCAAGCTCCTTCTTGCCTGCACAGTCATTATATTATCCTTCATTTCTGAACCATCGGCCAGGAACTGCGGACTAGAGTGCTCCCTGAATCCAACCTCAAAGGATGGAGCAGATCCCATTCACTCCAGACTCGACAGTCCACGACGTCATCATCGTTGGCGCCGGACCCTGCGGACTCGCCGTTGCCGCTCGCCTATGCGAACACACTCCCTCTGCCATTTTTACAGACGAGGAACATCAGAGATACCACTGGATAAGAAAGCACGGTGCGCGGATGAGTATCAAAGATCGAAAGAATGGCAAGGTCAAATTGGCGACACCAAAGCTTGGCCGCCGTTATTCGACACTTGTACTGGACGCGACTGGAGACCAGTGGATGAATCGGTGGAATCAACTGTTCAAGACATATGACATAAGTCACCTGCGCAGTCCCATGTTCTTCCATGTTTGCCCGGCGGATCGCGACGGGTTGCTGGCCTATGCCCACGAGCAGGGGAGAGAAGACGAGTTAGACGAAATCAGAGATTGTGTTGGCAAGGAGATCAGCAAACACCAGAGAAAGAAACGGACCAAGGGGCGAATGCAGAGGTAGTATGAGGATATTCAGACACTGAAATACCATGCTGACCGTAACCAGGCCACGAGCTGAAGTAGTTATTGATGAACGCGATCGCAAAGACTACTACAGACCTTCTCGGCCACTTTTTACCTCTCACTGCGAGTGCCTCGTCGAGCGGTATGGCCTTAGGAAAGGCCTGGTCCAGCAAAAACAAGTCGAAGACATCCAATACGGTATCGTCAGGGAGTACTCCGACATCGACAAGATCTTTACAGTCAAGACGGACAAGGGTGTCCACTTTGCTCGCACCGTCGTGCTGGCCGTCGGGCCAGGCAACTCTCCGAAAATCCCAGGGCCTTTTCCGTCAGGGGTCGACGGACAGACGCCTCCCCCTCAAATGTGCCACAGCATGCACATTCAACAGTTTCCAGACCATACGGTCATGGCCAAGATCAAGGCGAGGAAAGAGACGAACATCCTGATTGTTGGCGGCGGACTCACGTCTGCGCAGCTGACTGACCTTGCCATCCGCAGGGGCGTGACCAAGGTCTACCACCTTATGCGTGGACCGGTCAAGGTCAAGCACTTTGACTTTGACTTGGCGTGGACGGGCAAGTTTCGCAACTTTGAGCAGGCCATTTTCTGGACTGCTGACAGCGACGAGGGTTAGCTACACACCACTGCACCGTTCCCCCCGACGTGCTTTCTGCCGGACGCGCCCAGCTAACTGACCCTTCTGCCCCAGAACGGCTCGAAATGATGCGCAAAGCACGCAACGGTGGCTCCATTAACCCACCTTACCACAAAAGACTCCTGCGCCACGTATCCAACGGTCGCCTGTCACTCCACACGCACACGACTGTCTCATCACTTTCGTACAACGCCTCCACGCGCTCCTATACCGTATCCACAAATCCACCCACCCCTACGCCTCTTCCACCCATCGATTACATCTACTACGCCACGGGCATCGAAACGGACTTCTCCACCCTCCCCTTCCTGCGCTCCATCAACGAATCTTTCCCCATCGACGGCTTTGGCGGTATGCCGTGCCTGACGGACGATCTCATGTGGCGGCGCGACGTACCGCTATTTGTGACAGGCCGGATGGCGGGGTTGAGGTTGGGGCCGGCGGCAGGCAACTTGGGAGGTGCGAGACAGGGTGCCGAACGTGTTGCGTGGGCGGTGGAGGAGCTGCTTGACAAGGCTGGCCCGCAGGGCTTTGGAGCTGCAGACGAGAGCGACGAGTATGGCGAGGGTGAGCAGGAGGCGCTGGACTTTGTGGCTGGAAGGGGCAGTCGGTTCGGAGTGCTTGGAGCCGGAGATGATGACGACTTCTAGTGTTGGCGTTGTAGTTTTTTATTTTGATAGCGATGTAATGCTGTCATTTCTTGAGGCTCTGTGAATTCTTTTTGAAGTTTGAGTCCAGAATTTCTTCGAAGAGGCGTGTCTTCCTTTCGCCTCCCGTGCCATTGAAATAAGAGCCCGGTGCAACCCACCCTTCCAACTCTTGCGCCGTTTTCTTGATCATGTCTACAAGGTGATGATATATCGGTGTGTCTCGTTGCCATCTTCAGCCTGTCAAAATTCGTTGATACTGAGTCGTACAGAACAACGTGATCCTGCTACTCTTTAGCTGCTCCTCTCCTTCTCAGCCTCCCTCTCCGTCTCCTTGTCAAACTGCTTCTTCATCCACGGGCTCTCCTTGTCGATCAGCTTCGACTCGCGCAACGCAGCAGTGTCAAATTCAAAGCCGCCCAAAAAAAGCTCATCATTCAATTTGTCAAGCTTGAACAGATTGGCGCGGATGTAATTGACCAACGTAGCCAGCCCGCGCGTATCAACCTGCTCGGCCTTCCACAAGTTGCGCCACAGGGCCGTTGCCAGAACGGCGTCGCCCTTGACAAGCCCCTCGTCGTAGGCTATGACAACGCCGCGCCACTGGATGTGCAGGTCGTGCATGTACTTGTTGCGCACACCAGAGGCGGCGATGTTGTGCCACTTGATCATGCGCTTCTCGGCCTCGTAGAAGAAGTGGTCGATCAGGTTCTGGTGCCACGTCGGCGCGTGCTCTGCGGGAAATAGCCGGATCCGCGTCGTCAGGATGTACATGTGTAGGAAGGTTACTTGCGCCCAGGTGTTGAAGCTTGGTGTCAGGTGGAGCTCTACGTATTGGTGTTAGCGGTTTTTCCACCCCGACCTTTGATCCATTTTCTGGCACTAATACATGGACCAAAATCAACCGGAGGGAGAGACGCACCCTTATACCACCACCCCTCGCCTTCGCCCAACTCCTCGCCGCTCTCGGTCGACGGCGCCTCTCCATCCGCGTTCCTCAAAATCTTGTAGTCCGCCTGCCTCGCGCACGTCTCAAACATGCCCTTCGTCCCGGTGTACGCCGCATACGGCTCCGTCGTTGACACCGCATGCTTCCGTAGCTGCTGCGCCAGACGCTTGCTCAAGCTCGCACCATCCAGATTTTCGAAGTTATCGGGGGCAGGCGATGTGGACGCGGGCGATTCCTTGAGCGCCTTTTGCTTGGACAGGTCGTCATTGTTTTGCAGTCCGGCGGCGGTGGTGGGCGGCTCCGGCGTGATTTTGGCGGCGCGGGAAACGGTCGTTATGAACGCACGTCTTTGTACGGAGCGAGACGCCTGCCATGGTGTTAGAGAGGATCGTCGTGCAGGCTGTCGAGGAGACAAGGTCGTTGCAGGCGGGATAGAATTTACCTGCGAAAAGATCTGGCTCTGCTGTCGCAGCGCCCGTCTACAAGCTCTACACGAAAAGGTCGATGCCATTGGTGCTCTGAATGAAGAAAATCGAGAGTAGTAACGATTTGGAGAGGTTCAGGAGTAATGTGGAAATTCAACAAAAGTTGATTGCGGAGCTCGCTTTTTGTTGCAACACGACCCGTGCCTGGCCGCCGCGTTGCACGGGCCATCCTGAAGAGTCGTGAGGTCACTATTTTGTCTTGGGCGCATTTCAAACACGACAAAATACCGGGCTGTTTTAACTATACGTCTAGCATACGACTGCTATATGTACCCGGTAGTTACGAAGCCTCGTTCCATTCTCGTCATGATTCTGTGTGCTTTCAAAAATTTCTGGCCCTGTCAGAGCTGTTATTTGAATCCCAGAGTGAGCTCCTGGGCGCGGCTAGCCGTAGTAGTGCCTCCTGTGAGCATTCTTATGTAGGAGGGAGGATGCCACATTCGTCGACCAACTCTTTGATCAAGCTGCCGAGACTTAGTCATGCTAGAGTCGCCTCCTTCTCAATGCCCTACCATGAAGCTCATATGGAACGCCATGCACTTTTCCTCACAACCATGCAACGCCAGTGATGTGGTATATCCTACAGACCCAAGCAGTTTTCCCTTGTTTGCTTCATCGTGCTCTTCGATAATTGCCGTGCTTCATCTCCTCACGCAGACTGTCTTTCTGACTTGGCAATGGTGCCCGCTTCCTGACGCCAGCCCCGTTCCCACTCGAGTCGCTTCCAGGTGCTTGTGGTTGGCCAGGCATCTGAGGCATCTGTCCAGGGAATCCGGGAAAGCCTTGAGGCAACGCCTGAGGAGGGGGGGGTACAAAGCCAGGTGGGAGTGGTGGAGGAGCTCCGTTGGGCATGGGAGGTAAAGCTGGCACCTGACCGTTTCGTATCATTTCAGCGATCTTGCTAGCGTCAAAGCCAGGTGGTGGGAATCCTGGTGGTAACGCAGGGAAGCCACCCGGAGGGGGAAACGGTGGAGCGCCAGGAGCTGGAAATCCACCAGGCAGTGGGATGGGAACAACGGGTGGTGCAACGCTAGCGGGTGCGCCTCCAAGTCCAGGCAGCTGTCCCACACCTGTACTTGAACCACCACCACCACCAAGACCAGGAAGCACAGGCAGCGTCGTCATCTTTGCAGGCATGGTTTGATCGACAAGACCATCTGCCTCATCCTCGGCTTCTTGTTCTTCCTCTTCGCGCTGTTGACGTCGAGCATCACGTCGGTCGTAGATGCCCTGCGCTTCTGCCGCTGCTTGTCCAATATGGAAGCGATCGTTGAAGCATGAGGTCGTTCCTGGGCGAGGGCGAGTCCAAAAGCGTGTGATGCGATCGTTGGAGCCAGACGCCAGGATGTGACCAAGAGGATGCCAATCAAGTGTCCAAATCGCAAAGTCGTGGGCGTGTGGGACCTTGTGGGCGGGATAAATGGTTTGAGCAGGTGCATTGAAAGGGTCGGAGCTGTCATAGGGTGACAGAGTGGGCTCGACTCCTGGTGGCGCATTTTGCTCGTCCAGGAGGTAATGGAAGAGGCTACCGTCGACTCCGCCTGTAGAGAGAAGATTACGGTGGATAGGATGCCAGGCGAGGGTTGTGATATCCTTCTCGTGACCGCGCAGCAAAAGAACATCGCGCATCGTGCGCAGATCGAACACGCGGGCAGTATGGTCCCTGGCGCATGTTGCGAGAAGTTGGCCTTGAGTGCGCTCGAAAGACGTCTTTGAAATTGTGTTTTTATGGCCATGGAGTGTTGTGAGACAGCGGCCGCTTCTCGGATCCCAAAGCTTGATCTGATGGTCCTTGGATCCTGATACCAGCAATCCCTTGGTCGGATGCCAGTCGACGGTTTTCGCTTCCCAGCCATGTCCGGTCAAAGTTGATTCCTCAATTCCACCGGCAAAGTCGAAGATTTTGAGTGTAGCGTCGTCAGAAGCAGTCACGAATTTTGAATCAGTTGGCGCAAATGCCAGGTCGCGGATGGGCTCCGTATGCGCTTGGAGGACCTTGACGTTGTTGAAGTTTGGCTGCCAATACTTGACAAGACCCTCTTGGTCTGCCGAGACTAGCCAATCATCGCCGTGGGAGTATTGCACGGCGCGGATTGCCGACTCGTGTGCCTGGGCTGGGTTAGTACAGCTGTCCAGACTTGCAAAGCGCAGAGTTTCGGGAGACCGACCTGCATGATGGTCTCGAAATTGAATCCCATACCATTCCAGAGGGTAAATTCGCCGCTAGTTGAGCCGGTAAGAAGACGTCTGCCTTCTGGTGTCCAGCGTACCACATTTATGGGGTGTTTGATCTTGTTCAACGAGGCGTGGAGGTGCTTGGCGGGTATTGTTTCGGCAGCATTCGTGACGCGAGCCAGCGGTGGTAGCATCTGAGACCTATTAGTCGCCGAGATTTGAAGCTGGGGATTGCTGCATACATCAACCATGTAGCTCACGCTCGGCCTTTCTGCCTCGCCAACGGGCAAGCCCTTGTAGCGCGGAACGCGGTTGCGCTGCCATTGTAGAATGGTGGAGCCAAAATCGGTGGCGGCACCTGGGCGGTTTGTTAGAGGACCAAGCGCTTCGTGGAATTTTCTCCTCTCCATTGGGAATAGAAAGCTTTGAGAGGCGATGGCAGGTGGTGGTGGTTGTGGAGGTGATGCAGGCGGAGAGGACAGGCGCGAGACTCACGTCTTGCTCTGGTGCGCGGGATGCCATCGTGGCCGCCAGTCTGATAATGGAATTCGCGCTCCATAGTAAGTGAAGCAACAGGCCCTAAGGTGAATGGGCGCAGAGGTAGGCGAACGCGGGCATGCGGTGGACTTGTGTTGATGTAGGTGAGAAGCGGGCCACGCGCAGGCGAAGAGCGTCAGTGCGAGTGCGGCAGTCGATCATGGCGCATCAGCCACAGCAGAGGGCCGAGGGCGTTTGTGGCTGGTGCTATCCGGAGAAACGGACAGGGCACAGGGGCACAGTGGCAGCAGCACACCCAACCCAGCGGCGGGCGGGGACGGGCCAGGGACCCTACCGAGTACCCTGGCGGCCTGGCTGCCTGGCTGCCTGGATGAGCTTCCCAAGGACTGGACTGCTGCAGTGCTCAACCATTCTCCGCCCTCCGCCTTGCCGCTGTCTGCACCGGAATGTCGCTCTAAAATGGCCGACTCCTTCAGCTGCATCACCACATTCGCCTCCTCCTACGCCCACTAGTCAACCGTTAACTGCTCCCCGACTGACTATATAGCATCCACCCGCTGGCTGCGGTGTTCGACGCCCTTCTGTCCCGCCGCTGCCCTCGCCACCTCCGTCACTCCTCGATTTCGAGCTCCACTCAAGCTTCCCCAATGGCTTCGAGCGTCGAGACCGCCATTACGACCTCCACGGATATTCCCATCACCAGTCTCGAGAACCAGTATACCGACGCCTCGTCCAACTCGAACGGCGCCGCCCATGCCCAAACCAATGGCCATGCCAACGGCGCTGCAACTGGCGCTGGGTCGCTGCCAACGGGCACCAAATACAATCACGTCGTCGCTGTCCACCGCAAGCTGAGGCCGTCGTGTCTTAGTCAGGACGCTGAAAAGCCGCCCAGCTTCGTAGGAATCAGAAATCTCATGATTCTTGTGCTACGTATGTTTTCCTCTCGACTCCTGTTGAAAACGCCGCGCTGACCTTGACCAGTCGTGTCCAACCTGCGATTGATGATTGAAAACTTTCGCAAGGCAAGAGCGATCGTTCCGCCTGCTAAATTCAACACTAACCACGTATTCAGTATGGCGTCTTGATTTGCATCCGCTGCCATGACTACCGCCGCCAAGACGTCATTTACGGCTCCATTCTCTACTTCCTCGTGCCCTGCCACCTCTTCGTTGCCTACGTAATCGAGCTGGCAGCTGCCCAGCAGGCCAAAGGTGCCATAGCCCAGATCAAAAGGGCAGAATCTCCAGAGGACGTGGCCGCCAGGAGAGACAGGTTCCGGTCGACATGGGGTCTCGTTGCCTTTGCCCATGGCCTCAATGCTACGTTGAACCTCATCATTGCTTCCACAGTCGTGTACTACCATATTCACCATCCTGGCATTGGCACGCTGTGCGAGCTCCACGCCATTATTGTCTGGCTCAAGACATGTTCCTATGCTTTTACCAATCGCGACCTGCGTCACGCACTCCTCGATGATTCAGACACTGCCCCCCTGCCCGAGCTGTACAAAAGCTGCCCGTACCCGAAGAACATTTCGCTGAGGAACCTCATGTACTTCTGGTGGGCGCCGACCCTGGTATACCAGCCCGTATATCCCCGGACAGAAAATATTCGCTGGCCATTTGTCTTCAAGCGCATCGCCGAAGCCATCGGTCTCAGCATTGTAATCTGGATCGCCTCGGCGCAATACGCTTCGCCTCTGCTCAAAAACTCATTAGACAAAATCGCGACTCTAGATGTCATTTCAATCCTCGAACGGATGCTCAAGCTATCCACGATTTCCGTCTTTTGCTGGCTGGCAGGATTCATGGTTCTGTTCCACTCTTTCCTCAATGCCCTGGCCGAAATCATGCGCTTCGGTGACCGCGAATTCTATACCGACTGGTGGAATGCGCCCAGTATCCGCAGCTACTGGACCATGTGGAATAAGCCCGTCACAACGTTTATGCGACGGCACGTATACCAGCCGCTCGTCGGCCGCGGGTGTCCCAAGTCTCTGGCGCTAATGATGGTCTTTCTCTTTTCTGGTGCGCTCCACGAATTACTCGTGGGAGTGCCCACCCACAACATCATCGGTAAGTCTGCCTCTACCGTCTACCGTTTGGCGGCTAATCTTGACTTCTCATAGGCGTCGCATTCGCTGGCATGATGTTCCAGATTCCCCTTGTCATACTGACCGACCCCTTGCAGCGCGTCAAGGTGGTGAATGGCAAGGTTATAGGCAACCTCACCTTCTGGATCAGCTTTTGTCTGGTCGGCCAGCCGCTGGCTGCCCTTGCCTACTTCTTCGCCTGGCAGGCCAAGTACGGCAGTGTTGGGAAACCGCTCCTGTGGCAGCAGTAGGAAGAGTTTTTCAGCGGCGTCGTTGTCTGATTGCTTTTTGTTTCTGTCATTGGCATCTTTTTGATCATCATCATTAAATTTCTTCTTACCTATTGGTTTTGCGGAGTTTGGGGCACAGGTTGGGGGAAGCTTCCTACAACGGCGTAGCTCTCTCTCTCTCTCCCGTGGTGGATATGTGCGCATGGAAAGCTGGTAGTATGCTCGGGAGATGCCGAGCTTCCCATGAGCGTGTGTAAGAAATTGATCAGTCGCCATCGCCATGTCCATCCCTTTCACGCCCTCGAACTTCGAGCCTGAAGACTTCTGCAACTAAATCCCATCACCACCAGCACCAGCACCAGCACCAGCACCAGCACATCGCTAGATGGTGCAGCCGAACGAGCCGCCAACCAGTCCAAACAAGCTCCCGCTGCTGCGCACGGGTCAGAAAAGTCAAAATTCCAACCTCCGTCTATAGTTTCGCTCGGTTACGAGCCGCTTCCTTCTTCGTTTTCCCGCCCGCTCCTATCCCCGTTCCGCCCCGGCTTCCCGCCCGCATGTTCATGCGTCTTGTTCATCCTTTTTGTCCCGCCTGATATCTGCTTGCGCCTGTCTGACACGTCAACCCCACGTCATTTTGCTGATATAGCCTCGACGGCGTCAACTTGCTGTCGTGTTTCCATCACGATGCTGCGATGAATCAAAACAGGGACAGAAGTTGCCGTTGATAGCCTGGGTAGTTTGCAGCCTAACTGGGTGCCATGAAGCAGAATGGATTGAGCATGTAACCTCTGAGCGCCATAACCGTGGACGCTCTGCCTTCAAGGAGCCCGAGACTTCATCCGTCTCTTACCGAGAAACACCGCTGGGACTAGACGCCCGAGAAGCCTACGCTAACATTCACTTGCGCTCAAAATACTCTTCGATCCTCTCGATGATGTCGACCTTCTTTCCCACAACAGTCAAGTGCTTCGAGTGCGCCCACCCCTTGAGTTTGGGGACATTGAACTAGTGGAAGTGAGTTTTATCGAAGAGGCCACTCTGAGGAATGGCCATCACTTACTTTGTTCAAAGTCCCATTTTCCCAGGCCATCTTCATCTCCGCGTCGTCGATTGCATCAGCACTCCCATTCAGGCTGCTGCCACCGTTCTCCTTCTTCATCTTCTTGGCTTTCGGTAGTTCCTCATCAACTAGCTTTCTCTTTGCCGAGGAAAAGTGACAATACTCTTCATCGATGAGTTGGCCCCACTCGACGATTCGGTCGCCCACTCGCTTGTTGATTTGGCGGTGTCGGGGAATCGTCTTGTCTTCTGGCTGCTCAGGCAGCTCATCTTCTAACGCAATCGCCTGCAGAATACGGTAGAACCATTGCAAGCTGGGGTTCGGGTACTTGGCGGGATCGTACTCGCCCTTGGGTAGGGTGAGATTCTGGATGATCTCACGCATGTGGTCGATGGTGTTGTCTGGGGCCCGCACCAACGTGGAGTCTGGAATCTGGCGAATGTCATCTGCATACGGAAGGGTAATGACCCACAGGCCTGGCGGGCGAATTTGCTGGTTCCTGTCGCCGAGCTTTTCAGCTCCTGGGATCAAGGCCGCGAGGGTTGGCACTGCGTTGCGGCGCGGAATGAACCACGCCAGCCCGAATTTCTTGTCTTTGAGTAGCTTCTGTTGGAGCGCTGAAAAGACGCGCGTCGACCCGATAAAGTCGGACTCGGAAGGGTAGACGAATGTAGGGGTACGGAGGTTGGCCCAGTCGGGAAGGCATGCCATTGGCTTGAAGCCAATGATACGGATAACGGGATCGCCAAAGTAGCGTATCCTTTTGGTCTCCTCTTCGGTAAAGTCAATGGTCTCACCACCAAATTTGTAGGCCTTTCGTATCTCTTCGCTCTTGACCTCGCGGGCCGTGTCTTCAGCCACTCTGGAAGATGAACCGACTGCAATCTGCGGCTTTTCGCCATTCAGCCACACGTAGCAGCTTCGTACTCTTTCCTGACGTTTTATTGAAATGTATCCATTGACACCGATCTTTAAACCTGGGCCGATCTCCAGTGGGAGACTGAATAGTGCCCGACGAGGGGCAGCTTTAGAATTGATGTTTGAAATGAGAGATTGAAGGAGGCTGATGCCGTCGCTTCTATCGACTGGCTGTGCAGCATTTGACACGGGCGCTGGGGCATCTTCATCACCCACCGGTGCACGATAGACAATGTCCTGGTCGAATTAGTCAAGAAAATGGAGGCAAGACACGAGACTCACGTCATAGAATTTCGTCCTGTCGAATCCGCATTCTGGGTGCGAGATGGGGAAGAGCTCAATTATGACGCCCAAATCATACAAGTCTTTGGCCCTCACTGCTGCAGCGGATCTCAAATACCTGCCATCGGCATGTGGATTGTCGTTGTCTGTGACTAGGAACAATCTTCTGGACACGAAGTTGGGCGCCTTGGTCGTGAATATCTGATTCGCGCAAAAGAGAACGTTAGCCATTGATACTGGCTCTTCTGATGGAACGAGCAGCTTCTCTGCTTCCTCCGCGTCCTCAACG
Source organism: Phyllosticta ampelicida (assembly GCA_020351975.1). NCBI lineage: Eukaryota > Fungi > Ascomycota > Dothideomycetes > Botryosphaeriales > Phyllostictaceae > Phyllosticta > Phyllosticta ampelicida. The sequence goes on from JAIFKG010005219.1 coordinate 25,442, forward strand.
AGGTTCCTCAGCCTCTTGACATCGAGCGCAGCTGGAACTTCCAAGTCTGTCAATAGGTAGCAGTGTGGGTATTTCAATCCTCCAATTCCGGATGTGTCCTCTTGAAATTTTGATTTCTCGGTGCCGAATAGCAAGACTCCCATCATGTCGGTGGGATGCGAGATGATGCGCTGCTGCATGAGCTGGTAGGCGCATTTTAGAGCGGCAGAGGTGGGAGAATCGCAATGGGCTTTTTTGGAATCGGATGAATGAGGCTTCTTGACCATGGATTTGCTGACATCGATTGCAAATAAGACGGCATCTCTGAGAGTCTTGTAGCCCTGCAATTCCTATGAGCGCGGTTCGCAGTGTGTTGGAGGACAGACTTGCCGTCTCGTCGACCTCCTCTTCGTCATCGTCATCCTCATATTGCCTGAAGCGATCTTGCAGTTCTGCCATGACTCTCCTTTGTCGGCTAGTATTTTTGAGAGGGTGCTGCGAGAGTTGCACCTCTGTCGCGAGGCGCGGACGTCATTCCGGGACGACGCGAAGGTGATCTCCAGGCAGCAGGCGCGCCCGACGCGTAGTCATGTGCTGGTTAGTCAGCACTACTCGACTTGAGACCAAGAGTTGTGAAGAATATGGAGTATTCAAGCAGTCCTGTCTAGAATTTATGTTCTCTCAGGCCCCAAATAGAGCCAGCCGTAGCTCAGAATGCGAAAGTTATTTGAGAGACAAAAATTATTTTGAGGAGACCACAGTTATGCGGTAGGCAGCCTTGTTCAGGGGCGACAGCATCGCACCTTCCCAACCGAGTAAAACTCCAACTCAACACCCGGACCCCAACTCTTTAGACAAATCATTCACAGTCCGCAAAAGTTGAACTGGGACAAAAAGCTGTTACAGAAACATAAGGTCCTACCCGGGATCGAACCGGGGTTATGAGAATTATCTAAAGGCGTCAGAATCTCATGTGCTAGCCACTACACTATAGAACCATACAAACTTCGTTAGGCACAGCAATATATATATGCAAATTCCCAAAATCAAACAGCAACAACCATACTACACAAGACAAGTTCACTTGGATAAACATATTCAAGACAGCAACCGAGCGTTTCCAGTCTCTAGGAGGTGGTCAATTCGCAGGATGGAAAGGCCGGGGGTCGTAATGGCGTGTGGCGTTCTCAGGGGGATTCGTGGCGGTGCTGGCCAGGCAACTGAATTGGTAGTTTGAAAGAGCAAGTGCTTCAGAACAAAGAATGAAAAACGACTGATCGACTACTTTCAGAGCTGAGCACATTAAGATGTTCGTGCGACAAGCAACGAATATCATGAGGTGTGGCTGCAAAAAATCGCACCGCCACAAGGCGAGAACTGGGCTGGGGAATCGGACAGCGTCAGCCTGACTTCGGCTTTGTGTCTTCTGGACCTGCCGCAAGGCGTTTGAGCCGAGCTGGAAACCGTCATCGCAGCATTAAAGGGGCAGCAGGCCGGCTGCCGGTGGTACGACGAGAGGGGTTAGCGCGGGGTGCAACCAACCTCGTATGGAGCTATTCGTCGGCGGAGGAGAACCTCAAGGGTGCGGCCAAAGTGCTCCGCCTCCACACAATTCGGTTTTCTGACAATCCAAAACTGGGCATTGGCAGAGGCCGAAGATGATGCACGTGGTGTTGGTCATGTCTTCCCGCCAGTGCGACTCCGGTGTCGGATGAGCTTAATCTGATGGCCGCCGCGAGTAGCCGAGCAGCCCAGAGTCTCGGGTCAGCGTTCGTCGACTGCCACCCGGACCAAACTGTGACGGAGGTCTGATCTTGGTACTTTCTATAAATCCCATCAACGTTTCGCTCACCATGCTCGTTGTTGTGTAACGATAGCTTCGTCCTTCAGACGTGTGCGGCAAAACTGGTTGATTGATCTCGTCGTCCGCATCTGGTATAAACACCACCACCTCGCTTATCGAAGTTATGCTCGCTATCCGCAACATCCGTGCTCTATCAACAAAGGCACCGCTTCTCCAACAACGACTTATCGTGGCCTCCTCTCGAGCAGCATGCGGCAATAAGATTCAAAACGCCGCATTTTCAAACAAGACTCCGGCGCAGGCTGCGACGCATCCGCTCAAGTCGGCCGCCGTGCCCGTCGCTGGTTATCAATCCATGCCTGCCACCATCCCTCCTACGAGTTCTCCGTTCCAGCAAAACAACATCCTTGCAAAGCTGCCGACTCCTGCGCTGCTCCGGAATATCCTTATTCAAAACATATCCGCTATCCCCCCTGTTCTCTCCTTCTTTCTCTTATTCCTGAAGCGCTACTCCAACTTCATCACCAAGACGCCTGTGCTGAGTCACGCGCTTCGCTATTACTTCTACGCTCACTACTGCGCCGGTGCAACACAGTCGGAAATTGCTCGCACGGTCGAGGGTCTGAAGAAGCTGGGCTACAAGGGAGTAATCCTGAACTATGCTAAGGAGGTTGAGATGCCCGGTCTCTCTGTGACCTCTGGCGCTGAAAAGGCGGCCCAGGCACAAGCACTGCACGAACAACAAGTGGGCCAATGGCTTGATGGTACTGTCAAGGGTATTGCCTATGCACCGGCAGGGGACTATGTTGCCATCAAGTTCTCCGGAGCCGGCACCAGAGTTGTCGATATGCTAGAGCACAACCATGTCAAGCCTGACGACATTTTTGCCGACGCGCTCGAAAAGGTTTGTGAGGCCGCCCGTCAAAAGGGTGTCAAGATCCTCGTGGATGCCGAGCACCAATGCCAACAGGCAGCCATTGACCAGTGGACCATGGACATGATGGAAAAGTACAACAAAGGGAACAATGTGGTCATCTTCAACACTTACCAAATGTAAGCCAGTCCCTCCCATTGCGCCATCTCCAATCATCTGACGTTGAGATAGGTACCTCAAGGCCTCTCCTCGAATCCTGTCCCAACACCTTGCCACGGCCGAATCCCGCAACTTCAACTTTGGAGCCAAGATTGTCCGTGGAGCATATCTCGGATCCGACCCTCGCGACGCCATTCACGACACCAAGGCCGATACCGACGCTGCCTTTGACGCTGCTGCTGAGAAGCTCGCAACCTACCACACGGCCATCCCGCGGCCAGTAATCAAGGTCAGCACCGTGATTGGCTCGCACAACGCAATCTCTATCCGCAAGATTCGGGCGCTGCGCCAGCAACAGGCGAGCGCCGGACAACCAGTTGCCGATGTCGTCTTCAGCCAGCTTATGGGCATGGCAGATGAGCTGTCGCTATCGCTGACTGAGGCTGACCCCGAGGCTGGCTTCGTCAAGGGCGACTGCGGTGTCTACAAGTATGTGACTTGGGGCACAATGCAGGAGTGCATAATGTACCTGGCGCGCCGCGCTGAAGAGAACCGCGATGCTGTGGCCTGCGCCCGCGACTCGCGCTTGCTCTTTTGGAATGAGTTGAAGAGGCGGTGGAGCCCTTTTGCGAAGAGCTCTTGATTGGGGCCAATGATCCCATTGTTTGATTGACGTCTTCACGGCTTACAAAGGATTACTACGGCCGATTTTAAAATTATGGAGTGCTGCAGTGGGTACGGGAAAGCGATAATGTTTATCCAGCAAGGAGTTTGGGGTTTTAGTTTGTTGTTACCTGCCAATCAGTTGCTACTGCATATTCCGGGCGTTAAATATCCAAGAAGACTACCAATGGCAAGCCCAGATTATCTAGCAACCCACCTTTCGCACTTGGGCCGTTGGAGCACAGCAGTAAAGACTGCCAACCAGTAAAGTTGACCATTTACTTAGTGATGCAGGTTCAAGCCGTGCCCCAAACTTTTCTCCAAGAACGTGCCGTCAAATCAGGACGGCAAAGCATCTCTCCTCCTAGACGTCGCCATGCCCCTGCGCACCGAAACAGAAACCATGTAACCTGTGCTCTGTAACTTGCACACCACCTCCCTCATCATTCCTTTCATCCACCTCCTCATACACTACGACCTCACTCGACCCGTAACCTGACATGGTGTTTTTGTCAGTCTGCTCCCTCAGTCTGCTCCCGCAGGCACCTCCGTTCCCCGCAAAGTACAGTAGAGCATCTTGCCCATTTCTCGCACCTTCTTTCCCCACGCCACTTGACGCGTCTCCGTGTCAAAGTTGCCCACGGACACCACCCGCGCCGTCGCTGCTAACTCCTTGCGTACACTTTGGTCCACGCCCGACCAGCGACTCAGTTACCTGACGCCTGCCTACCCTACCAACTCACACAACACACCGATGGAGTCACCTATCGAACAAACGCCGACCGTCTCTCCCCTCACGCCTACTCCGCCCTCCACCTCCACCTCTCCCACTTCTCAACCGCACAATCCCAGCCCCAGCCCCGGTGACGCCCGCCGCGACGCCGTGTTCTTCGCTTCCGTCTACGCGCACTGCCAGAACGTCGAGGCGGGCCAGCCGCACAAGTTTAGGTCGACGCTCGAGAAGGCGTACGGCGCGCGCGCGGGTCGCATACCGGGGAGCAGGCCGAGCGAGGCGATGAGGAAGGCGGGTCAGGGGGAGAGGGTTGTGGCTTGGGGGTTCGATACGTTGGTATGTGCGGTTCTGATGAAATTTTGGCGTTGATTTTATTGATTTTGATTTTGATTTTGATCGTTGTTATTATTTTCACTTTCTACTTCTCGTTCGATTCTTTTTTTATCTTGGCGTTTGAGAGGACGATTTCGGTAGCACGCGGACGGAGCGAGGACGGAAGGAAATCGGGAGATGAAAGAGATGGAACGGGGGCGAGGGCAAAGGAGAC